>BQNB010086211.1:0-25058 GCA_026074375.1 Tanacetum coccineum | reverse complement strand
TAAATAATAGAAGAGTGTGTAGCAATCCATACAAGCTAAAGTCATGAAGGGGATAACAAGAGTAAGAGCTAGTAAGACATGATCCCCAACTCTGACTCGGTCAGACATATATATCTTCCTTCATGTCTGATTGGCAAAAAAACAAACAACCCTCATGTCTGACCGCGTCTGACTGAGTAAGAGTCAGAGGCGGTTCAGACGTTTTTTGTGAAAAACAAACACAACCTAAATCTCGTTTAAAAACACTTTTACAAAAAAAGTTACAAGTAAGATTGTCTGCAATGAAAGCTATACAAATGAATTATTACTATTTAATAAAGTTATGTGAATAACTTGATCCATTGCAACAAAAGCTTTACTAAAGACTTTCAAGAAAATAACTTGGTACATGTCAAGCGTTTAACAAAAATGATACAAACCATTATCATTAAATGAAGACATGTTTAATTTTCATTTTCCACCCCCTGTTAAATGAAGACTTAATATGGAAAGCTTTTATACACCGAAGAATGTTTGTAAAAAAGACTTTTAGAAAGATAGAACTTAATGAAAAATTGACTGCCATAATTGAAAAAAATCTTAATTGGTAGAAGTGTAAAAGCATTATGGATGCTCATGAGAGAAATACTTTTCTGTCAATTTTATCTCTTATAAAAATGCAATCCTATGCATTTATCTTAGCTTAAGCATTTCTTAAACTCATATCATCATATACATACCATACATCGCCTAGACATATAATTAACATACCATATATCTCTCATCATATAATCATACAATTCTGCATTAAACATTTACCCTCAATGCATAATAATTTCACGTACGCACCCTTATCCAAAATTGAAACATCTACGCATTTAATGAGCTCATATTTATCATATTATCATGCCATCACATTCATAAAACATTTAGACCTATACGTAACTTTCTTATACTTACACCACGTAATTACATCAACATGTTTAATTATAACTTTTCTAATAAGTGGTTAACATTCTAATCAAAATCAAAATCATATAATCAATAACCAAAACGCATTTCATAATCATTAATATTTGTAAGCATTATCATTCTACTTGCCGCAAGCACTTAACTACCTTATACTAAGGCATTCGCATTCTTCGTTCCTTAAACTTACGGCCTACGCATCTACGAGTGGTCTAAGTTTAAGCAACCTATAATGGAAACTTACTTCTCTTAGGTCTAAGCTCTGATACCAAGTTGAAACGCCCCTTTCCAAACTCGGAATTTGATCAAAAATCAAAAACTTTTGCGGAAACGCATGACCGAAATTGACCTTCTGTCATTACTTAATATACTTTATAAAATACATTTCATTTAAACCCTTAAAAGTTTCATTATCATAAAGTAAATTCTATAAGCTTTCCAACGATATAAATAACTCATTCTAACTCTTTACGGTTTGGTGTTTACGGCAAAATGGAGTGCATAAATATTCTTCATCACTTTGGGACAAATCCTTCACATTAATTATGGAAAATAATGATCCATAACTTGTGACCCTCCAAGATTCAGAAGGTATAAGATAACTCTAAAAGGTTCAGCTTATTGATAAATAAAAATCTTGTTTACTCCAAATCAAGCTATGGTCGTATAGGTTTAGGGAGTTGATTGAAAAGGTTGTAAAAAGGATACGATCTTCTCTAATAGCTTCGGTATGAATAGGTGGATCACTCTTGGGTATGTTTACCATTATATTAGTTGGATGCCTTATAAATAAAATCCACAATTAGGGTTAACAGGCAATTTTTGATCTTGAAATTGGATTAGGTTTTTGTTAATTTGGGGGGAAAATGATGAACATTAGTTTGAATCTGGCTATCGAAATTATTGGTAGAAGGAAGTGAAGTTGCTAAATTAAGTCCTTTATGTTTGCTAAAACTGCCGAAAATTAAGATGCTTCTCTTAGAAGCTTTGTGGGTAAAATTACTAAGTTATACACTCTAGAATTTGAGTATTCTTTTTTTAGAGGGGCATTCATGGTCTTTTTCAAGTGATGTATATTGGTATAGATAGATTTGTGAGTGAGTGGCAAGATGGTAAATAAGTAAACATTTGAAAGTGCGCTTGATTTTGATTGGCCAATTTTTTCCTTTGTTTGCGATTTACAAAATATTTTGCGGTTTACCTTTTATGCTGATTTGGGATATAGAAAAAATGTGATGGCGATTAATATTTTATTTGAAAATCGATTGGAAAATAAATTGTATGCCTAAAACTTGAACCTAAAATTAGACCTAAACATGTGATTGGCAGATTTAAAAAATTGATTGGTGAAAAGTGGTGAGAGAGAAAATGTGTCGGACACTTGGCAAAAAATATATGGAGTGGGCATAACTTTAAGTCTAATTTGTAGGCATATATATCAACACTCAAAGCGATTTATAATTTCAATTTGCGGTTTACATTTTTGTCCATTTGCGATTTCTTTCTTCTCTTTTGCGATTTACTTATTTTTTTTTAATTTGCGATTTAGTTTTATTTCTAATAAAAGCGATTTAGATTTTTTCATTTTTATTTGCGATTTAACTTTTTTTTTCAAATTTACACTTTGTTATATCTTGTGATTTTGCGATTCAAGAATTCGGCGGCTTAACCATCCGATTTGAAATATTAATCATGTGATTATTTATGTTTATGACTTAAACGTTATGCTGCCGAAATTTTCAAAAAATTTGTGATTTATGTCTCAAAAAGCGATTTAAGTTTTTACTCAAATTTGCGATTTAGGGAAAACTTCAAAAAGCGATTTAAGTGTTAACTCAAATTTGCGATTTAGGATTAAAATTCAAAAAGCGATTTAAGTGATAACTCAAATTTACGATTTAGGGCTAAACTTCAAAAAGCAATTTAAGTGTTAACTTTGATTTGCGATTTAAGTCTTAAAAAGCTATTTCACTTTTTAGTCTGATTTGGGATTTACAATCTTAAAAAGCTATTTAAGTTCAAAAGTTGAATTTGCGATTTAGGAACTTAAAAACTGATTTAAGTGCTTAAAAAGTGATTTAGATTTTGTGTCTTCGAGGAATAAGTTTTGTGATTTAAAGAAGTGTGCCTAATCCAAGAAAGATCAAAACTTCATGTTTCATAACAACAATCATTAATCAAAGACGAGATTTTCAAGATATATCAAGTTTAAAAACGTGATTAAAAGTCAAATCAAACCTTTTTGCATCTAAGTTGTTAAAAGTGGTAACGATTGTTAACTTGTTAACTTTAAACACTTAATGTCTTATATGTTTCTTTGTTAATACTTCATTTTCACGGTTTCTAACACAAGGTTATTAACAACAACACATCACTTTCTCTACTTAAGATCCGTAATCCGTTCACAACAACATGACAAATACCACTAACAACATGCAAACTCAAACATCAAGTGCTCTTCACAATGCCATCATGGAAGCTGGTGGTAAAGATCGTCCTCTAAGGTTAGCACCTGGTAATTACGTTTAGTGGAAATCCTGAATCAAGAGATACATTGACATTAAATCCAATCATGAGCTAATCCACTACTATCTTGAGAATCCACCTTATGTGTACCAATGGATTCCTAATCCAGCTCCAGAAACACCTATTATAGATGGCACAAATAGGGATAATCAAACACGTCAAGATAGAATCAAAGAAAGCTATACAACTGTTTCAGAGGAGATCAGAAAGAAGATGGATGCTAAAGCTGAAGCTGTTCAGATCATTCTTATCGGGATGGATAATGATATCTACTTTACAGTTGATGCTTGTCCTAATGCTATAGAGATGTGGAAAGCTATTGAACGGTTGAAACAAGGTGAGTCAATCAATGTGCAAGATCTTGAAACAAGTCTTTTCTAGGAGTTCGATAAATTCACATCACGAGATGATGGAACACTTGATTTGTATTACTCACGGTTCTACAAAATGATGAATGAGCTTGTTACAAACCAATGCATTGTCACCAATCGTCAAGTGAATGTTCAGTCTTTACTTCAACTTAAACCAGAATGGCATAGGTTTGTGACCATTGTTAAGCTGAACTAGGATTTGAAGAATGTTTCCTATCACAAACTTTATGACATCTTAAAGCAACACTAGAATGAAGTGAATGAGATAAGAGCTCAAAGACTAGCATGTACTGCTAATCCACTTGCACTTGTTGCTCAACATCAATCAGCTTATCAACCTCAAGCAAATCCCAGCAAATACACTCAAAGTTTATCAACCAGATCACAATCTACTACCAGAAACAAAGGTAAAGCAATTGTTAATCCTCCTCTACCCACTTATAATTCAGAACCTGAAGCAGCTCTTGATGATATCCTCAAAGGAGAAGAAGATTGATAAACTCATGGCTTTAATCTCAATGTCTATTAAGAAAATCTATAAACCTACCAACAACAACCTCATAACTTCATCAAACACCAGAAACACGAATGTTGATAATACTCCAAAATCCAACAAAGGAAATGGATATAACAGACAGACTGGGCAATATGATAATAAAAGGGCAGTAAAAGTTATTGGGGCTAGGGAAAATGTAGGTACTCAGGTAGTGCAGCAGACTGGGATTCAGTGTTTCAAGTTCAAGGTATTTGGGCATTGAGTAAGGGAATGTAAGAAACTAAAAAGGGTACGAGATTCAGCTTATCACAAGGAAAATATGCTGTTGTGTAAGCAAAAGGAAGCTGGGATTCAGTTGAGTGCAAAATAAACTGATTGGAAAGATAAAAGTGATGATGAACCAAAAAATCAAGAATTGGAAGCATATTACATGTACATGGCAAAGGTTCAAGAGGTCATTCCAGAAGATGCTAAAAATTTTGGACCCATCTTTAATACTAAGCCATTAAAAAAGGTACACACTGCTAATGATCACTATGATGTGTTTGCCAATGAAAGACAACATCCTGAACAACCTGAAACCATCAATGACACATATGTAGTGGAACAAGATGATAGAAATATAAGTCCTGATTCATCAAATATGTGTAGTGATAAAGGAGATGCTGACCAGGATTATATAGATCAAGAACGTGTTTTACTTGCTTTTTTAATTAAAAAACTTAAATGTAAAATTAATGAAAGCAAAAAAAAATCTTTAGAAACATGAAACAAAGCTTTTCAAGAAGCAAACAAAGAACTAGGAGCACTAAACATGGCCTTAAACAAAGACATTGACAAGGTTCAACTTGAGATTGTTCGGTAAAGAGATATGAAATGTGTGAAAGATGCTGAAAATGATTGTGCAAAAGCTTATGGTTTACTTGCACAACAAAAAGCTAACTTTGAAAATTCATTTAATGATTATGCTCAAAAGATAATTTAATTAAATAAGAAAAGTTTAGAAATGGAAAAAGAGCTTTATGCGCATCAAAAGAGCATCTCCACAATCTCATATGAAAAAGAGGAACAAAAGAGGTTTTACAAAACTCGTGAAGAAAAGGAAATTGAAAAAGTCATTTCTTTAGAAAATCAAGTCAAAGTTTTGAATGATATTGTATATAAAACAGGACAATCAGTTCAAACAATGATCATGCTTAACCGTAAATGCAAAATGAGTTTTGCTAAACCTTAGTACCTCAAGAAAGCACAAAGTGTGATTCCATATCTTTATGATATAGGTTGCTATAATGATAATCTTGCTTTGATGCTTGCACCTGAATATGATGAAACAATTCGTCTTGCCCAGGAGAGTCGATCAAAATTAAGTGATTTACTTTTGATTATAAAAATTTAAATAACCTTTATGATTTGTTTGTTCCCCAAAGAAACAAGTCGGCTGAACAAAAATATTTTTCAAACAATTCAGGAATAAATAATATATCAACAAAAGAATGTATACACAAAAGAGGTTTTCAATAAACAAACCATTTTGTTAAAAAACGGATGGATGAAACCATTCTGTAGGCTTAAAAATGTAAAAGTTCTACAAAAATGTAAAAGTTCTGCAATAAGTGAGTTGAAGAAACTCATTGAAAAGATGAAAGGAAAATCTGTAGAAACTAAGTTTGTAAAACCATCAGTTGTACGTCAACCAAAAGCTTTTAAAAGTAAAAAACAATCAGTAATGGGAAAACCAACTCCGTTTTCAGATTCTCTTGACAGGAAATATTTTTCAAAGTCAAAGTCGGGTACTAAAACTATTGTTTCAAAGGATTTATCAAAACCAGTCACTCCACAAATTTTACCTTCAAAACAGACAGATAATGTTGTTCAAAAGAACACAAACAAGATTGCAGCATGAATGTACAAAATGAACACTAGGATTACCCAAACTAGAACATCAAAGTTACATCAAGACATTAGGAGAACTAACAAATGCGTGTCTTTCTCTACGGGAGTAAATTCCACTACTAGTGTTAGCAGATCATAGCTTAAGAGCAATCAATTACAAGATAAAGTCTTGCATAACAATAGTTAAGTAAAGAAGAAGGAAGTAGAAGACCACCATAGGAATTTTAAGTTTGCTAAAAATTAAAACATCTGTAACTACGTGTAATGACAGTTTGAATGCTAAGACCTCGAATGTTAATTTCTTTGTGTGACTTGTAGAAAATATGTGTTGAATAACAATCATGATTTGTGTGTTCTTCATTATATTAATTGCGTGAATTCTAGAACTAAGAAGACCATTGCTGTGCCTATTAGTACTAGAGAACCCAAGATCAACGTGAACCAATCTATTACAACACCCCATAGGAAAACAGTTGCTTCAGAATCTACTATCCAGAAACCTAGAAGTACATTAAGGAAGTTATACGAGCATGTTAGCAAGACATGTAGTTGGTGGTACTCTAAGCTCATACCACCAGATATAAATGGAAACCTATGTCCAAAACAAGAAATGTTAATCCAAATGTTAGTGTGCCTCTAGGAACTGAATCTAGAACTGCTAATATTTTGGAACATAAGACTGCTACGAGATCTAATTTGTACATTACTCCATTGTCTTCTAATTCTTTTGCAGCTCGTCGAAATAATCCTGTTCATAGTAGACTCTCGGTGTTCAAAGCACATGATGGGAAATCTCAAGCTTCTTGTTAACTTCGTGGAGTAATTTCTGGGTACGGTGCGGTTTGGTACTGATCAATTTGCATCGATTCTCGGATATGGTGATCTGGTTCAAGGAAATGTTACTATCAAAATGGTTTACTACGTCAAAGGGCTGAATCACAATTTATTCTCGGTTGGTCAATTTTGTAATGCGGATTTGGAAGTTTCTATTTGGAAATCTACGTACTATGTTTGTGTTTTGAAAGGAAATGATCTTCTCACAAGTTCTCGTGGATCAAATCTGTATTCAATCACTCTTCAAGAAACAACTTCTCATAATCCAATTTGCTTAATGGCTAAAGCTTCATCGTCTCAAGCTTGGTTATGCCATCGTCGTCTCTCACATTTGAACTTCGATACCATCAACCTGCTTTTAAAGAATGACATTGTGACTGGCCTTCCAAAACTAAAATTCGTCAAAGACCATCTTTGTTCTTTTTGTGAGTTGGGAAAAGCTAAGCGTAAGTCTTTCAAGACAAAAACAACCCCAAGCTTTAAGGGACAGTTATAGCTTCTACACATGAACTTATGTGGTCCTATAAGGGTAGAAAGTATTAATGAAAAGGTATATGTTCTAGTAATTGTTAATGACTACTCCTAATACACTTGGACTCACTTTTTGAGATCCAAAGATGAAACACAAGAAGTTCTCATCGATTTCCACAGACTCATTCAAATAGGACTTCATGCTCAAGTAAGAACAATGTAAACTAACAAAGGCACGGAATTTTTGAACAAGACTCTTCATGAATACTTTTCACAAGAAGGTATTGAACACCAAACGTCCACTGCTCGAACACCTAAACAGAACGTCATTGTTAAAATACAGAACTGTAGTCTTGTTGAGGTTGCTCGAACAATGCTAAGCGCCGCTAAAATTCCTTTGCTCTTCTGGGCTGAAGCAATTGCAACTGCATGTTTTACTCAAAACCGTTCACTTGTAATCCCTCGACATACGAAGACACCATACCACATCATCAATGGAAGAAAACCAACAGTAAAATTCTTTCACATCTTTGGCTCATTATGCTACATTGTTAAAGATGGAGAAAATCTTAACAAGATAAAAGAAAAAGGCGATGCATGTAATTTTGTGGGGTATTCTACTCAGTCAAAAGGTTACAGAGTATATAACAAAAGAACAAGAGTAATAGTTGAAACCATTCATCTTAACTTTGACGAATTGACTCCAATGGCGTCAGATTACGTTAGCTCTGACCCCTCTCCATAATGTCTGACTACAACACTTGAACATGTCAGTTTAAGTCTCGTTCCTTAAAGTGAAGAAAATGTTCCACTAGCAGATGAAACAGTAACAACATCTTTTAAAGAGTTGGATATACTGTTCAGTCCGATGTTCGATAAATATTTCAATGGAGCTACTTCAGTTGTGTCAAAATCTTTCGTTGTTCCCACAGCTGATGCACCCGATAAACGTCAACAACCACACACAACTCCATCTACTTCAATAACCGTTGCTGAAGAGATAACTCACTTGGATATTCAATCAACACCTGAACCTACAATTCAAGAACCAACTGTCATTTCTACTGAGAACATTGATCAATAAAAAAATGTAATGGTTGACGAAGACGAATTTATCAACATTTTCGGTACATTGGGATACAAAATGGGGGAGTCATCCTCTTGACATGTTGATTCGTCAAACATACATACATTCTACCAAAGACACCCTTCTGAACATCATTGAACAAGAGATCATCGTTTAGAACAAGTCATTGGAAATCCTTCTCAACCAGTTAGAACAAGACGACAGCTAGAAACTGATGGCGAGATATGTATGTTTACACTCATCGTGAGTTTCATAGAACCAAAGAACATCAAATAAGCCATGGATGATCATGCTTGAATCGAAGTGATGCAGAAAGAACTTCATCGGTTTGAACGGCTAGAAGTATGGGAATTAGTCGACAAACCATTATGCAAAAATGTCATCAACATGAAATAGCTCTGGAAAAATAAACATGATGAAGAGAATACTGTAATCCGCAACAAAGCTCGTCATGTAGCTAAGGGATAAAGTCAAAAGGAAGGAATTAATTTCAAAGAGTCATTTGCTCCAGTTGCTCGGTTGGAAGAAGTCAGGCTATTCATTGCGTATGTTGCACATAAGTTATTTCCTGTCTACCAGATGGACGTCAAGACAGCTTTTCTTAACGGACCTCTAAAAGAAGAAGTGTACGTAAATCATCCAGACATATTCGTAGATCCATATCATCCTGACAAATTTTACCGTCTCAAGAAGGCACTTTATGGCCTTAAGGAAGCTCCAAGAGCGTGGTATGATTAACTCTCTAACTTTCTAGTATCCAAAGGATTTTCCAGTTCTATTGAACCAACTATGTTCATTACAAAAAAAGGGAAGACATATTGCTTGTGTAAATTTACGTCAATGACATCATTTTTGGTTCTACGAACCCAAAACTTTCAAAAAATTTTGAAAAACTAATTCACAGCAAGATTGAAATGTCTATGATGGGGGAGCTAAAATTCTTTCTAGGAATTCAGATTCACCAATCCCCACGTGGTATCTTTATAAACCAAGCTAAGTATGCTCAAGAGATACTTAAAAAGCATGGTATGACCTCATGTGATAGCATTGTGTTAGGAATCGAGAAAAAACTCGGTCACTTCCAATATTGTATATTGTTGCTCGTAGTTAAACATTCAGTTAAACGTAAGCTAACCGGGCCAAGCCCATGGATAATGCAACCCATGGCCGGCCTACTAGGAAGTATATAATCCCTCTACATCCCATGGAGAGGGTGTTGGTCATTTGTGTAAACACTTTCTCTTTCTAAGTTATTTGGTTTTTCTCTCTACACTTTGTCCAACCATCCTTTCTCTCTCTAGTTTCTTATATATCATTCAAGGATTAGTTATTTGTGAATATCATCAATTGGTATCAGTCGCCATGGGGTGATTGTGTGAGTTTGTGTGCGTTTTATATATCAAAACTAAGTTTTTATATGTTTTTTTATAAAATTTGTGTGTACTTTTTCTTGAGACAAAATTTTTGTGTTTAAAGACCTTAACGTTTGTGTTTTTAAGATAGATATAGCTTAGTTATAGTTAGTTGTACAAGTGGTTTGGAACAAAAGTATTAAGATTGCGGTTTGTGTTTGAAGATTGCGGTTTGTGCATTCTTGAGTCTTGCGGTCTGTGCATTTTCTTGCGGTTTATGTTTTACACAAATCTTCGCGGTTTGTGTCATACAGGGAAAAGTAATCTTGCGGTTTGTGACACTCCTAAGAAACTAAACTCTGTCCAAAATTTCAAAAATCTTGCGGTTTGTGCATTTTTGTTAATTCTTGCGTTTTGTGCAAATTTCTTGCGGTTTGTGTATGAATCTTATGGTTTGTGCATTCTTGAGTCTTGCGGTTTGTGCATTTTCTTGTGGTTTGTGGTTTACACAAATCTTGCGGTTTGTGTCATACAGGGAAAAGTAATCTTGCGGTTTGTAACATTTCTAGGAAACTAAACTCTGTCCAAAATTACAAAAATCTTGTTGTTTGTGCATATTTTTTAATTCTTGCGGTTTGTGCAACTGATTTCTTGCGGTTTGTGCAACTGATTTCTTGCGGTTTGTATAACTGATTTCTTACGGTTTGTTCAAATTTCTTGCGGGTTGTGCACAACACAAATCTTGCGGTTTGTGTCGTACAGGGAAAAGCAATCTTTCGGTTTGTAACATTTCAAAGAAACTAAACTCTTGCGGTTTGTGCAAATTTCTTGCGGTTTGTGCAACTGATTTCTTACGGTTTGTGCAACTACTGGACTTGGTGACAATCTAGACACCTAATTAATTTCAACGGTTTATCTTTGATTAGTAAAATCTCGTAAAGTATTAACTTATTTTCCCGGTTTAATCAAGATTAGTAAAATCTTGAAAAATAACTAGGACTTAATCATTAATCACTTATAACACCATAACTTTAACATAATTCTCATCAATCACTAAATCGATCATATAATTTTAATTCACACTTCAAGTAATTCAAAATGAGTTTACATTAGCAGAAAATGTCATTGTTACCGGGGCTGACAACCGTCCCCCTATGCTGGATAAGACTAATTACAATTCATGGGCATCGTCGAACTCAAAATTACAAGAGGGAGAGACCGTATGCAGTAAATCTGTACAAGAGAGCAGCTTGGATTATGAAACAAAAGAGGTGCATGCAATAAAACATAAGATGTCAAAAGCAAACGAGAGATGCATGACATATTTCAGATCACTTCATTCACACATTCGGGTTTTTTCAAATGAAGACTTACAAGGCACTCGTATAGAAAATGGATTCAAACAGGCATTTCTTTCACTCTTTGGTCAAGATGTCTAGATTTTCACAAGTACAATGTTCCTCTACGTGAATCAATTCGAAAAGCAACTTGACAAAGACGACTTTCAAGATGATGAATCCATGGCTGCCTTTTAGGTGCTCAACAGACTATGTCAGCAAATCATTTATTCTCAGTTTTCTTTGGACTATGACAATTAGATGACAAACAAGTCCTTCTCAGAATACACTCGAATCAAAGCTAAAGATTTCAGAGATTCACTACTCAAACACATGAGTTCTGTTAAGAAGTTAATTGCTGAAAGAGCACGTTCGAGGACAATTATAACAGAAAGGGTGTATTACAAAGGTCAGCTGTTGACGCAAAAGAGTAAGGCTGATATGGGTATAGCATTGGATGCGGATTCGGTTGTTACAAAAAGCAGTGGGACAAAATCAGAAAAGCATGATACAAGCAGCAGATTCAGGAATGATACACATGCTGAGTATGCAGATATCAAACCCGTGAATGACAAAGAGCCAATGGTTAAGGTACAAATGACTGCTGAATATAATGTACTTGCTAATGGACAACAGCATACTGAGCAACCTGAATTCAATTATGAAGGAAGGGTTGACCAGGATGTTGAACAATATCAAGTAAAAAGTCCTTTGCTTGATGCTAAGTTTTTCAAAACGAAAGATATGGTTGAAAAAGAAGTTTATAATGAACTTTCAAACATATTTTTACAACTTGAAAAACATTGTATTTCACTTGAAATTGAAATACAACAAAAAGAAGAAAGTTTTCAAAGTAACAAACCATGTAAAAATCAGGATGCTCCTGAATTTCATGAATTTTTTGAGATAAACAAATTTAAAGCTCAGCTACAAGCTGAAAACACAACGTTCAGCAACTTGAAGAAACAAATTAAAAATGTGCATGAGAAAAGTAATAAAGCCAAGGTTAAAAATGACATAGATGTAATTGATACAATAAACATCGAATTGGAACATAAAGCGGCTAAATTACTTAAGGAAAATGAGACTTTGAAAAGCATTACAAAGACATGTATGATTCTATCAAAGTAACGAGAACTAAGACTATAAAACAAACAAATTCTTTAATTGCCAAAAATGATGAATTTAAAGCTCAACTTCAGGAAAAAGTATTTACAATTGCAGCATTAAAAATGAGTTAAGAAAATTAACAAGAAATAGTGTGAATACTAAGTTTACAAAACCATCAATCTTGGGGAAACTGGTTTTACAACCACATAGAAACCAATCAGTTGTTAGACAACCGACTGCGTTTAAATCTGATTGACCAAAATTTTCAAACCCACTGTTTGCCTCCCAAGTTGATGTGAAAAATGATTTGCCAAAACCAGTCACTCCTCATTATTTGTCTAAAGTTAGAGAATCTATGTTTGTAAAACCTCATCATGTGATTGCATCGGGCTCATCTAGTAATAGTTCTAAAGAATCGTATGGGTCAAATGACATAGCTCATTACTACTATCTAGACGAAGCTAAGAAAATGACATAAGACAAAAATACAAATATTAAACCTAGGGAAATTCCTTCTCCTAGAACTCACCACACTCCTAATGCTTGTACACCAAAAACTTCCGAGCAATAATCAAATGTCTAGGAATTGGCCTGCATCTAAGAGTAGTGCTGTAACGATAAAAGTTGTACAAAAAGTAGATCACTCTAGGAATCCTAGTTCATTTTCGGATTCCAAACACTTTGTTTGTTTGACTTGTCAGAAAGGTGTCTTTAATGCAAATCAAGATGCCTATGTTAAAAACTCCTGAAAGAGGTAAATTCTCACGTTAAGGTTCAATCCCTTAAGACTAGATATAGTAACAACCCGTAGAACAGAAAAGTAATACTCAAATACCTGTAAGGCAGATCTTGATAGGACATTTGGTTTTCTCCAATAGTCACTTACGCTTGTGTTATGAGAAAACCATACTCCTAGATCATGTATTTAGGGGAGGAAATCCCTGCAGGCTTGTAATTTTCCTACTATGTTGGTCTTTGGTGGATTTAACTGGGAAAGATGGTCCCGATTCGATAGCACAACCAAGGTTGACAGTGAACCCCCAAATAGTTCAAATGCCGACATTACTAACCCATATGAATGCGAACAAACTCTTAATGTCAGCGCATGTACTCTTAACTTAAGTGAAGGTACATTTTTCAATCCTAAAAAGGAAAGACTCAGATTTTGGTTGCTAAAAGACTGATATCTCAGAAACCAGGGGTTCAAGGAATTCAAATTTGATGAACATGAACAATGGCATCTGCAGACAACACTTCAGGCCTCGTTCCTTAAAGAAAAGAAAGGTGTACGCTTCAGTGCGCTTTATCTTCAAAAGAAGAGAAATCTTCTTGTTTGTGACCATTCTCATCAACAAGTTTCATACTTTCCCATGTTCTTTCAGTCAACAAGTGGATCAACGTATATTAACTTGTATTTTCATTCACTTGTTCAATCAAAAATGACAACTACGTATGCAATTTTTAAAGGGGGGAATAGTGAATAAAATGTGATCAATATAGTTTAACTTGGTCTCTCAAATGGTCAATGGCTTCTGAACAGTTCAGTTCAGGACTCGCGCCTCAATTAATGACTCCTGCAACACTTAGTTCAGGACTCGTGGCTAATCCTATTCCATAACCACCGTATGTACTACCCATAAAGAATGATTAGGATCTCTTGTTCCAACCAATGTTTAATGAATTCTTTAACCCTCCACCAAGTGTTGTTTCTCCAGTTCACGCAGCTGCTGCTCGAAGGCCTGCTGATCCAACCGGTTCACCTGTATCTACTTCTCTTAAACAGGATGCACCATCTGCAAGCACTTCATCAACTCAAGAACAAGATTAATCTCCAACCATTTCTCAAGGTGTTGCGAAACAGAGAGAAAACACACTTTGATGATCCCTATCATGAAACACTTAATGAAAATTCTGTTTCTCAAGGTGCTGATGTACAAATAGAACCTACATTATTTGAATACACTTCAGTTCAAAATATTATCAATAGAGACTCATCTTCACAAGAGTCGTCCTCAAACGTGCAGTTATCCTACAATCCATTTGAACTTCTTGGTAGATGGACTAAGAACCACCCGTTAACAAATGTGATTGGAAATCCTTCCAGATCAGTCTCCACCAGAAAGCAACTCCATACTTATGCCATGTGGTGTTATTTCGATTCCTTCCTAACTTCTGTTGAGCCAAAAAATTTCAAAGAAGCAATGACCGAACCTTCATGGATCGAAGCAATGCAAGAAGAAATTCACGAATTCGAACGGCTGCAAGTTTGGGAATTAGTACCTTGTCTAGATCTTGTTATGTTGATCAAATTGAAATGGATCTACAAAGTCAAGAAAGATGAATATGGAGGTGTACTTAAAAACAAGGCTCGATTGGTTGCTTAAGGATTCTGTCAAGAGGAGGGGATTGACTTCGAGGAATCATTTGCACCCGTTGCTAGAATAGAGTCCATTCGTATCTTCATTGCTAATGCAGCCAACAAGAACATGATAATCAATCAGATGGATGTCAAAACTGCATTCTTGAATGGTGAGCTTCGTGAAGTGGCCTGTGTTAGTCAACCGGAAGGATTCGTAGATCAAGACAAGCCAAACCACGTGTACAGGCTTAACAAGGCACTCTATGTTCTTAAACAAGCTCCACGCGCGTGATATGACATGCTGTCCAGTTTTCTACTATCACAAGAATTCTCCAAGGGTGCAGTCGATCCAACTCTATTCACAAGAAAAGCAGGCCGCGACATCTTATTGGTACAGATTTATGTCGACGATATAATTTTTGCCTCATCTATTCCTGCTATGTGTGATGAATTTGCTAAAATAATGACTTTTAAATTTAAGATGTCGATGATGGGCAAAATGTCTTTCTTTCTAGGATTTCAAATTTCTCAAAGTCATAGAGGCATCTTTATTAACCAATCTAACTATGCTCTTAAAATAATAAAGAAATATGGTATGCTATCTACTGATTCTGTTGACACCCCTATGGTAGACAAAAGCAAATTGGATGAAGATCTACAGGGGAAACCGATCGATCCTACACATTACCGTGGTATGATTGGTTCCTTAATGTATCTTATATCTAGTAGACCTGACCTCGTATTTGTAGTGTGCATGTGTGCCAGGTATCAGGCAAAGCCTACCAAAAAGCACTTACATGCAGTTAAGCGAATCTTTCGATACCTAAAAGGAACCATTGATATAGGTCTATGGTACTCAAAATATTCTTGCATTACTCTAACAGCATATGCAGATGCAGACCATGCCGGGTGTCAAGATACTAGGCGAAGCACATCTAGAAGTGCACATTTCTTAGAGGATACACTTGTCAGTTGGTCATTCAAGAAGCAAAAGAGCACTGCTATCTCCAGTACAAAGGCTGGATATATAGCATTATCTAGGTGTTGTGCTCAAATCTTATGCATGAGATCACAACTAACAGACTATGGATTTAAATTCAATAAGATTCCTCTGCACTGTGATAACAAGAGTGCAATCGCTTTATGCTGCAACAATGTTCAACACTCGAGATCAAATCATATAGATGTGAGATACCACTTTATTAATGAGCAAGTGGAAAATGAAGTGGTGGAACTTTACTTTTCCATAACCGAATATCAACTTGCAGACATCTTCACCAAAGCTTTGCCATGAGAAAGATTCAACTTCTTAATCGAAAAGCTTGGCATGAGAAGTATGTCTCCAGAAACTCTGAAACGTTTGACAGAAGAAGAGGAAGAGTAATGGTGGTAACTCTTTACATATTTTATGTATCATATGTATATAAGAAAATATAAAAACATAAAAAGATTTTTAATTCTTATAAAAATTTTCAAATAAGAAAATACAAAAATATAAAACCAAAAAAATACAAAAGTATGTAATTCTGACATGTCTTCTGAGAATCGACAACATTTACGGCCTTAGAAATGTCATTCAATAATGACACAGTGCTGTAAATGAAGTTCGAGCAGAAGTTCAAAAGTTTTCAAAACATGTCATTGGCTTGCAGTTATTTCTAACTGCAGCCCGTTCTTCATCTTAAAGGCTTCGTATTTCGATAAAAAGAAATACTTGACCTATCATCGAGAAGTCTAATTTTTCTTTGGGCTATGATATACTTTATGATTGTGCCAAAGGAGCATTGTGCTATACTTTGCTATACAAACGGACTTTCCTTACACATAATACGTGTACGTGCCAGTGCATTTATTCTTCAAAAGAAGAGAAATCTTCTTTCAAAATTGGTAAAACATTATCATAAAATCAGAATCAGTTTTCGACATCACAAAAATATTTTTAAAAATTTCGACCACTCGAACAAACACAATAGATCTTTAAATAAAATACGGGGTCTTTGTTCGAGGGGGAGAAAGTGTTTTCAAATTTTCTTCAACAAGTCACGGAAATTATACGGAAAAAGTTTTAACTTAACGGATAATAATTTGAGGGGGAGCTAATTTATTTTAACTCCAAGGGCTTAAATTGTCATAAGTTTATAACTTTAAGGGCCTAAATATAATTTCATGGTTAGTGACTTAGGCTTAAAACTACTTACAACCAATATTGCCAACTCCTCGTAGTTTTTAAAGGCTTGGGATTGTTTGGAAATAATTACATAGTTTTAGAAGCCTTGAAGTTGAAGATATGTCTCTGATTCAATTAATGTGTCCCCGACCGGTTAATCTCTACGCTTTTTCTCGAATAAGTAGTAAAATTTGATTAAAGAGGTTCACATTGGTATGATGATTCTTTAGATAGCCAATATCCTACAAGAAGAAATGTGTACATCCGGGACTTAGTTGACTTAGGTGTTATCATTTTGGCTATTTAGAAGGTTTAATTGTTTACATCCAGGACTTAGTTGACTTTGGTGTTAAAATTTATATCATCACTATACTGGAGAACGCTTCGAATCTACTCAAGAAAGGATTGCGGATTCGGAGGGATGCTAAGAATGCTTCTAAGAGAAGAATGACGAGACTGACCACAGATTGCTGCTTTGGACAGAGTGACAATGTCGATCGCTCTCGGTTTTGTAAGTTTCAGGTCATGTCTCATAAATCATCTTGTATACATGTAGTGCAACTGCATAAATATATAATGTTCAAGTACAATTTTTCAAGAATTTTTCAATAAATTCAAAATCTTTCAAAATTGTGTACTCAACACTATATCATTCCCTCAAAAATTGAGGGGGAGCTAAGGAAATTGGTCCAATGAAATCATGCTATTAACATTTTTCTCCCTAATGTTTTTCAAATCTCAAATAGCCATTTTACTCCATTGATATCAAAAACATCATATGGTATGCTATTTTTGAAGGGGAGAAAATTGGACTAAAATGTAATGTGATCATCTTTGACTCAAGTGCGGACTCTTTCCTCACAATGCTAAACAATTTCGGTTATCAATGCATGTGTTGACGGGGAGCATCTCTGAAAAGTAAAAACTATCAAGGTATAAATGTTTTGATATGTATATCACAAGTACCTTGATTGAGTTTTTCAAAAGGTTTTAATGGCAACTGTGGCAATACCAATAGACCAAACATGTACTTAATTTTATGGAGTTATAAGGTGGTTAAGATTAGGTATATGTTCCATGATCCAGCAAGAACCGAAGGGATCTACCCAAGGACATTCCGTTAGTTAGTGTAGAAGTCCTTAGGTATGATTCAAAAGGAGTATAAGTGAGAATGGGGAATAATGCGGACTAAGACAAAGCTAACACTGGAATAAACCCAACAAGGTGTTAGTGATGAAGTCTTGGTAAGCATTGAAGGGTTTGAAGAATGAAAAAGAAAAAGTAAAGATAAAGTGTGAAAAGAAAGAAGCCCTCTTTACACTTAGGCAAAAACCGGGTCAATACATATGCTATCAGAAACACTAAGATGTTGTCTGGTATTGAAGATAGACATCATGGACCCAGTGATGCAAAGCACAACCCTTCCCAGCCACTTAAGGTCTCTCAAAATACTCGTGCTTCATTTCTCACGAAGATTACACCCATTTCTATCAACTTTCTCACTCCGAGTTAGTTGGTATTGAAAAGGTGGCAATCTGCTCCAGCCTCTGATTACCAAAATCAAAGTGCAATATTTAGTTTAGAGCCATAAGAGATTATCTATAAATCTCACTAGGACACTTTTTACCATTCACTTGTTCTTCATACACTGTGAAAACAAGTAAAATACAAAGAGTCCTACGCATTATCCTTGTGATCTTGCCAGAACATCAGAGTGATACTTAAGTATTCACAATGACGATGGAAATCCTTCCAGATCCAACATAAAACAAGCTCTACGGTAGGTGACCTGTGAGATCCTATATGGATCAAACTTGTGACACTGGATATCAATTCGGTCCAGATTATGAATTGACGACTTAATCGGTAAGATAGTAACTAACCGATTCACTCTTATCATGTTGTCTGCTTTGAGACATTCTAATAAAGAGAACAAGCAAGTAAGGTGATTCTGATGTTCACACATTAGAAGATCTGATACTTATGTTGGAAATCCTACCAAGGAGATTCTTCTTAATTTGAATCTAGCTGATCACAGGTCGGTCCTCACGAAACCAGAGGTTAATCCAATGAAACACGGGCAAAGGAAAAATCCATATTCGTCCACAAGCTTTCTTGGTAACTGTTTTATTACAGGTTCATGTAAAGATGGAGATGAAGATACCTCATTCCAGCAAAAGTTCATAACCGCATGCTCATACTCAATCAACGAATATGATGATATGATGAAAGCTCAAATGTATGTTATTCAAGACTTCCGCTACTCTGATACTCAAAAGGTATTCCCTGAAGCCATTATGTATTAAAGATGAAGCAATCCAAGGAAGAACATTCTATAGCTTTCAAGACAAAAGAATAGTATGAGCATGTCAGTCTGAAGGTCACAAGATCACAAGGAGGCAAAGGATTACAAGATAACACAAAGAGATAAAGTTTGGCCGATGATCTCAAAGAAGCTCAAGATCATAGCTTATTAAGCAAGTAGGAGCAAGCTCAACATCAAACTCACTACATGTTGATACAAGATAAAGATTAAAGATTTAAGACTACGAGCAAAGATGAAGACATTCATAGAATGCTAGGCTTAATATTTTGTAACTTAGAGTGACCTCCCTTAGGGGGAGATTGTTAGGAATCAAGAAAAGACTCGGTCACTTCCAATATTGTATATTGTTGCTCGTAGTTAAACGTTCGGTTAAACGTATGCTAACCGGGCCAAGCCCATGGATAATGCAGCCTATGGCCTACCTACTAAGAAGTATATCTCCATCCCATGGAGAGGGTGTTGGTCATTTGTGTAAACACTTTCTCTTTCTAAGTTATTTGGTTTTTCTCTCTACACTTTGTCCAACCATCCTTTCTCTCTTTAGTTTCTTATATATCATTTAAGGATTACTTATTTGTGAATATCATCACATTGGTACACCAATGGCTAGTAAACCCATAGATGCTGACTTGAGTGGAACACCCGTTGCCCAAACAAAATATCGTAGCATGGTCGGGGCACTCATGTACTTAACAGCAAGTAGACCAGATATTTTACATGCAACATATTATTGTGCTCATTATCAAGTGAGACCAACTGAAAAGAACCTCAAGGAGGTTAAACGGATCTTTCGGTACCTTAAGAATACTATTCACATGGGACTCTGGTATCCGAAGGACACCGGTTTTGAACTAACTTCTTTTTTAGATTCGGATCACGTGGGCTGTCTCGATACACTTAAAAGCACATCTGGTGGCATACAATTTCTAGAAAGTGATAAGCTAGTCAGCTGGTTATCCAAGAAGGAGGATTGCACCTCAATGTCTACAGCAGAAGTCGAATATGTATTTGTATCTACTTGCTATCCTCAAGTTCTCTGGATGCGAACTTAGCTAACAGATTATGGCTTTCACTTTGACAAAATACCTATGTATTGCGATTCAAAGGCAGCCATAGCCATCTCGTGCAATCCATTCTAGCACTCTCGCACGAACTACATTGATGTCAGATATTACTTTATCAAAGAACGGGTTGAAAGGGGTATTGTAGAACTATTCTTTGTTAGAACTGAATATTAGTTAGCTGACATGTTTACTGAAGCTCTGTCAGAAGATAGGTTAAAGTATCTCATTAGACGACTTGGTATGAGATGTTTGACTCCAGCAGAACTCGAGGCTCTGGCAAATGAATCTGCTTGATCTATCAAACATCGAACTTGTATATAAATATTCAAAAAGAAAATATATAAATATAAAATCTAGATAAACAAAATATAAAATCAGAAAATTTTCAAAAATACCAAAAAAAGAATCTTCTCGACATGTCTCTTGGAATCCATAACATTTACGTACCTAGAAATGTTGATTAACATTGACACGAGTGTGTAAATGAAGTTCAAGCAAGAGTTCAAATGCTTTAAAACATGTCATTTCTAATTTTCTCATATGGCTTACAGTTACTTTAGATTGTAACCCGGTCCCGAATGTCATAGGGGAGTGTATGTTTCAGTGCACTTACTATAAATTTAAGAGAAGTCTTCTATCATATGGTTTTCAAAATTGTTGAACACAATCTTTCAAAAAGAAGTTTAAATGTCAAAATTCTTTCTATAATACAATTTATGGTATCTTTTCAATATATGGTGTATTATCTGTGGTATTCTTCAAATTGTGTGTTCAACACTCCCTTCCTCGGATAATTTCTCAAATTGTAGTACTTAAAAATGTCATATTTATGTGGATCAATTTTTGAAGGGAAACTTTTAAAACCAAAATCCTTTTAATGTGGATACATCTCATAAATGTTAATTTTATGTATCCATAACATTCAGCGGATGTCAAATGTGGTACTTCAGTGTCAAATACACGTGGAGACTGATCACAATTATTCAAGACCTTATCATTCTCATTTCAAAATTGTGTGCTCATGTCTTCAGCACCATTGTATACAAGGGTATGTTTTTTACATACTCATACGTTTATCTTCGGATAACGCCCACTGATGAACGATTTGACACACTAGTACTCGTACTTTGTGTGAAAAAACCAAGGCATCAAACTCCATCTTCAACATATTTGCGATGTCGTATCATTTTCATCTAGTGGTGTCAAATTTTTCACTAATTGGTATCACCCACATATTGGTGAAGGGGGCCAATCTGAAAAACGTTCCAATAATTCATGCGAACCTTGTGGTATCACTTTTCTCCCCATGAAACTTTTCATGTCTCAAATTTTAATTAATTGGTATCTAAAATACTAAAAGATTTATTATTTTCAAAAAGGGGAGAAAATGTGATTAAAATGTGATCTAGAATAATGTGATCTTTAAGACTCTAAGTGCATAACTCTTTCCTTCATGTGCGAAATCATTTTGAATCTCTATGCACATGTGTAGGTGGAGCATTTCAAAACAATGAAACTCTCAAAGTATTAAAAACATCTTTATAAAATACTTTGATTGATTTTCAATGGTTTTATGGTTCGATATATATACCAAACAACCAATTAACTCATGACGTTAATGAATTCATATGGTGGTTAAGGTTAGGTATAAGTCTAATGATCCAACCAGAGTCGGAGGGGTCTACCCATGGACATTCCATAGTCAGAATTAGAAGTCCTTAGGTATGATTGGAGAAGAATGGAAACAAGGGAATAATATTGACTAAGACATGAGTTATCACCGGAACAATCACAACATGGTGATAGTAACATGGTGATAGTGATGACGTCTTGGTAAATATTGAAGGGGTTGAAGAATGCAAAAGAAATGTATGGATAAAGGGTGAAAACAAAAAGGAGTGCTCCACACAACATAGGCAGAAACTGGGTCAATACATATGCTATCGAATATCACCAAGATGATGTCTTATATTGAAGAAAGTCATCATGTACCCAGTGATGCAATGCACAACCCTTCCCATCCATTCAAATTTCTCTAAAAAGAGACTTTTCTCATTTGTCACGGAGATACACACGTTATCTATTGGCATCTCACTCCGAGATTGTTGATATTAAAAAGGTGGCAGTCAACTCTAGCCTCTGATTACTAAAGCCAAAGTTCACAAATTAAGTCTAGAGCCAAGAGAGATCAAATTAAAAATCTCATTAGGACACAATTCATGTATGACACTTGTTGTTCATCAAAATACAACAATTGGTATCAAAGAGTCCTACGCATTATCTTTGAGATTTTTCCAGAACATCACAGTGATACTCTTTAGTATTCACAGTGACGATGGAAATCCTTCCAGTGTCAACATCAAATAGCACTGCGGTAGGTGACTTGCGAGATTCTATATGAATTAACCTTGTGACAACTAGATATCGATTTTGGTCCAGTAAATGAATTGACGACTTAATTAGAAAGATAGTAACTATCTGTTTCACTCTTATTGTGATGTCTACTTTGAGATGTTCTGATAATGAGAACATGCAAGCATGGTGAATCTAATACATCTGTGTTAGAAGATCCTATGCTTTAAGCTGGAGACCCTATCAAGGAGGTTCTTCCAAAATTGAACCTACCTGATCACAGGTTGGTCCTCACAGAACCACAGTTTATTGCAACCAAATCTTGATGAATGACAATGCCATATTCGTCCATATTTGCTGTTTATTTCTAACATTCAAATGCAGGTACAAACTTCAGTGTTGCAGCCTCATTCCAACAGAGTATGATTCATTACCACATGCTCATGCTCAAGCTTTTAAGGTCAAACATTCAGCATCATAATTGTCGCTGCTAAACAAGAATGTTATCAGTCAGAAAGCTAAAGTACATGTCATAATACTCTTCCACAACCGTTGTATTCGTCTGTGTTCATTATTGCTTAACTATGCCAAAGGTGGTCCTTTTATATACTAAGCATAACCCTAAATGGCTTACATATCTTTTTCTAAAAATATCTCATAAATATCTTTTAAATATCTTCTCAACGGTACTAACTAACTTTCTACTAACGGTACTAACTAACTAACAGTACTTAATACTTTGTACTGTCGGTACTAAGTATAACTGACAGTACTAACTATTTGTACTGTCGGTACTAAGTTAAGAAAACATTAATCCTAACACATTACAAACAAGAAAAGACGAAGACAAGACCGAAGAAGGCAAAACATAAAGTCAAATCAAAATAACTTCAACATTGGGGGAGATAAAGTTAAATCAAGACAACCTCAAAATTAAGGGAGATTGTTAGCCTTAATTTTATTAAGTCAAACAAGAATGTTATCGGTCATCTTAGTTTATTATTAATCTTCATTTGTAATAGGCTAGTCGGGTTTATCGGGCTTAGATTGTAATCTAATATTGTCTGTGTTTTAGGCTCTTAGCCCATTCAAAGTCAAGCCCGGCCCATCACCAAAGCCTACGATCCACACAAGGGTCTTGGACTATATATACCACCCTCCTAGCATATTAGGAGGGTGTTGGTTGCCATTTCTCTTTGTGTAATCATACTACTCTCTTTTCCTTCTATTATTTCTTTCTCTCTCTCTAAGTCTCTCTCTAGCTTATTTCGTTCATATGAGCTTATTGGTATAGCTTATTAGTGTTGTGATATGGATCAATAGTTGGGATAACAAAAACAACTTCTTGAACAGAAAAACAAAGTCTTAAAATTGTTATATGGAAAAGATGATGAGAAAAAGTTTTACAATACACATGAAGATAAGGAAATTAAAAGAGTTGTTTGTTTGGAAAATCAAGTCCAATCTTTGAATGATATTTTTTATAAAACTGGTCAGTCAATTCAAACAATGAACATGCTTAATCGTAATTGTAAAACGAGTTTTGTCAAACCTCGGTACCTCAAGAAATCTCAGAGTGCAAATCCACGTCTTTATGATATAGGTTGTTATAATGACAATCTTGCTATTATGCTTGCACCCGAAGCTGAAGAAATGATTTGTCTTACCTAAGAAAGTCGATCAAAATTGAGTGAATTAATCAAAGCTTTTGATTATAAAAATTGAATAACCTTTACGAAACATTTGTTCCTCAAAGAGAAAAGTTAGCTGAACAAAAGTATTTTTCAAACGATTTGAGAATGAGTCATGCACATGAAAAGACTATATACTCCAAAGAGATTTTCAAAAACAAACAACTTTGTTAGAAAAATGGGTGGATGAACCTATTTTGTGGTCTCAAAAATGTAAAAGTGTTGAAAAATTCAAGTTTATTAAACAAGATGTTCAGCCTTTGCATCAAGGAATTGCAGCATGTTTTAAAATTATGAATGGCAATACGTGGCATTATCCAGTGAATCTAGATATAAAAATTGTCATTGAAAAGAAACTGAGTAAACTGATGTGGTCGAATTTAATCAAACTCTAAAAGAAGAAATGGTTGCAAATTTGAGATATTTTAACTCTCTTGAAAAAGAAGTTGAATCTCTTCAATCTCAACTAGAGCTTCAAAGAACACAATTTTCAAATGAAAACGATCGACTTTTGAGGGAATATTTTTATGCTGATCATATGAATGCTATACTTGGTTTTTATACTGATCTTGATGAATATTCGGATATGTCATGTAATTATTTAGAAGCACAAGAAAAATGTAAATATCTTGAAAATGATATTTCAAAACGAACTAAAAATGTGGAAAACAAAT
>BQNB010086210.1:0-26489 GCA_026074375.1 Tanacetum coccineum | reverse complement strand
TATATAAATATATAACTTTTATTTCATTTCATAACATATAAACACACACACACCTTTATCTCTCTCCCCTCTCTCATAAAATCCGGCCACCACCGGCGTCGCCGCCCGCCACCGCCGGCCACCACCAACCACCGCCGGAAAAGTTTTCCGGTGAGTTTTCCGGCGAGCACCAAAAAGCCTCCTCTTCGCTCGATCTATCCGATCCCCAACACCACTCGCCGCCACGCACCTCCCCTTCGTCCCTACCCACGCATCACCGCCACCACAACCACGACCCACAAGGGTGCGTTGGTTTGTCTTGCTCAGCCGACACCACAAGGGTGCGTTCGGTTTGACAGAAAACCCAAAAAGGGTGCGTCCGTTTTGTGGTTAAACAACACAAGGGTGTTGTTTCGGTGGCTTAGCAACAAGGGTGCGTGTGGTTTTGTTATAAGCACCAAAGAGGGTGCGTTGGGTTTAAAACCACCACAGCAGGTGCGTTGGGTTGGTTATGAACAAAAGGGGTGGGTTCGGTTTAAGGTTATAACATCAAGGGGGTGTTCGTTTGGTTCGCGGTTTATCACCACCAAGGGGTGCGTGGTTTAGCAGGTTCACAGGTAGGGTGCGTTTGGTTTGCGGTTTATCACCACCAAGGGGTGCGTGGGGGGTAGGGTTTGCACCTAGGGTGCGTTTGATTGTTGTTGACAACGAAATGGGTGCGTTTGGTTGTTAACAGCCGCACAAGGGTGCGTTTGGATTTAAGACAGATTTAGGGTGCGTTTGGCGTAGCAGAAATGGAATAAGGGTGCGTTTGGCATAATAGAAAACGCAAGGGGTGTTTGTTTCTGGGTTTGACACGAAAAGGGTGCGTTTGATTTTGCACCACAAAAGTAATTCGATTATTTCGTTTAATTTTATCAAGTTAATTATATGTGATGAAATCCAGTGAAACTTGCGGCGTCTAAGTATAAAATGTATAAATATTAAAACGGGATTTATATTAATCTATAAGCAATATTAGATGAGTTTTTGAGCTAAAAACAGACTTTGGCGCGTTTTTGTGACGGGTCATTTTGACCAGAAAACGGAACTTGGGATTCGGGATTCGAGATTTTGAATAGTCAGATTTTGGTTTACAAAATATAACAAATTATATTTTTACGGACGTTTTGATATAAAACGGGACTTTTAACTCCCAATAACGAAGAAACTGGGGTGAAATCGGAATATACACTTTAGTAGAAAAATAGGTTATTTTTAATATATATTAAATCTGACAGATTTATTAATTAAAGGATTTGAGCACTTTCGAGTCCGTTTCGGCCTTCCGGCGAAACACGAAAGTTGTCCGTAATGACGTTTTACTTTGCCGCGAGGCTTGTCGGTTTTAAAATTGAGATATAGCGGGTCAAAACTAAAGGTCAACGTAAAAGTCAACGGATATTTTAATTAATATTAATACCTTATGAGTACGATTTTGAGTGATAAAATAAGGTCGGTTAATATATTATTTCAATTAATTATTTTTAAGACCATTGTTCGGTTCTAAAAACGGAGAGTCTAAAAATAGTAACTTTCTGTAAATATTCGAGACAAGTTATGATTGGACGGAAAACAATATATATACATATAATATACTAAGGGTTAAGGTTTAAAGACGCGCAAGTGGATTTCTCATCACATGTATGTATGTATGTAAACATATAAAAATATGTATGATTTCGTCGTTACGATGTACGCATCGTTAAATCGTATTTAATACGTGTATTATAATCGAGCGACATAATTATAGGTCGTGGTCGAGATCGTTGCAGATTCGGTTGTGATTTATTTGGATTATTTGATCGTGGTCTTTGATCAAGGTGAGTTTTCATAGCCTCAACGATTTAACATAAATTATGGGGTGAGAACATGCTTAGTTTACAAAATCATTGCGTGTTTTGATTTAAACTCGTTACGTGCTCATTTACAACTCGTTTGCATACATGTTTAAAAACGCAATTACTTGGTTGATTTTCATACTCATTCTCATATCTCGCGTTGAGATACAATACTTGTTTTCATCTATGAACGAAACAACTTTATTTTCACTTATATGATTACGGATTACTTAGGTTGCATGAACAGAGAAATCACTCGGAGGGTGAGCGGCGAATGTTCTAAAATATATCTATATCGGGATTACCAGTCCCCGTTCGGAGGATTACGAACACTAGGCAAACGAATAGTTAAACCATGTCGGATCACGTGACAGGTTGGTAGACTTCTAGGCCAGCAAAACAAATATCGATTGGCGACTAGCATGGAAACTCATGGCCAGCGCAACAACTTTACAAGAAAATGAAATACGACACATGCCTGAAAAGATTGGCATACAATTAAGTCTACGTAGCGGTTTCATGAACTTAGAGTAATCGTAATCATGGTTTATTACACACAGGGATGTTTACGTTGCCTTGAATAAAGTGGCAATACATACTTGAAACATTTTGGTGACATTAAATTGGTCATGCATTCTTTATAAATCTTTGGGATAAGATTGGTACTTTTGGTGACATTAAATTGGTCATGCATTCTTTATAAATCTTTGGGATAATATATGGGAATCTTTTGGTGACTTAAATATGATCATCGCATTCTTGAAAAATCTTTAGGATAAGATGGAATTTTTGGTGACATAAAATGGCGAGCTTCTTTATATAAATCTTTGGGATTTTTACATGTACTTTGATGATAAAGTGGAACAAATACATTCATTATTGAAACTTATAATCATAATTTAAACTATCTATGAACTCAACACTTAATTGACACTTTTCTTAGCATGATTTTTCTCAGGTGGATTCGATGCTCTGATTATTTGATGTGCATTGGAGTATATACATTCAAGTTTTTCATGGTGAAGCAAATATGGGACAACTATTTTATTTTGATTTCAGAAAATCACGTAAATGTTTTACAAACGAACACTTTTAGGAGTTTCGTATCTCATTGTATCTAGCGCTGTGTATTATGAAGTAGCACCCCATGTGGTATTCCACTGCGTTATGATTTTTGGGGGTGTTACAAAAGACAAGAAAAAAGGACATAGTATGTTTTTGTTTCCATCCTAGACGATTTATACCATTCTGTTACACGGGCGATGTTATACATTAAGTAAGAGGCGATCTATATGTGAAACGAACGAGCGGACGATCTATACATGAATGTAAAACAGGCGATGTATAAC
The DNA here is from genome assembly GCA_026074375.1 of Tanacetum coccineum. Lineage (NCBI taxonomy): Eukaryota > Viridiplantae > Streptophyta > Magnoliopsida > Asterales > Asteraceae > Tanacetum > Tanacetum coccineum. Next base: position 23,281 of record BQNB010086210.1, on the reverse strand, counting down.
ATCTGAGTAACAAGGGCGTCTATACTAACATCGTGGGGCGAATCTATACAACAAACCAATGCATTTATTACCGTTTTCTTTGTGAGCCGATATTATACGTTTAAACTAATAGGCGAACAATACATTTCACGTGGTATGAGATCTATACGATTCAAACATTTTGGGTGATGTATATCACTAACTGCGATCTATACCATAGCTAAATTGGGCAGATTTACCACATGTGACTGAGGGTGATTTAATACAACAACGAAAACAACTAAACGAGTTATACTAAAGCATATAAAGAACAAACGTTCTCATTCGAGTTGTTTTCAGTTTTTTTGATTCATGTTTTTTCGGTGCTCGCGAAATCTTCAAACTTATACCATTATGAATCGAGATCCTTTTTCGATCATCGTGTTTGTGTGTTCATTTTTTCACCGACGATAACACGTACGAATCCCACAAACTAAAAACAAAAAATTTTGTCTTTTAACAATAAATTTTAAAACGAGGATGATGAAGTTTAGGAAGGAAGTCATTTTCATTAATTAACTAGATTACAGAAGACACATAGAAGAAGGTAATGCATCCGTGCATTTCAAGGTCCATATGCATCTCTCAACCTTGGTAGAATTAAAAACCCTTCAAGTTGATATTGAATTACACCGCTAGTCCTTATTCTTATAAAACAGCCCATTAGTCCTTCAAAGTGAACAATTATTGCACCGTTAGTCCCCTATTTGAGTTATACAATCGTTAATTCAATTTCAATCTCAAAGTTGTACACCGGACAACGTTTTAAATCTCATCAATCGTTAACCAAAGTTCAAAATACTTCAAATACAACAACAATTTCACCAACAATTAATTTATTTTCTCACGTTATAACTTGATTTTGTAAAATCCCTTGAAATACTGCACTGTATTTTACGGTTTAAAACAAAGATTTCGTAAAATCCCTGAGCGTTAATATTGTTTCATCAAAACCACAACAAAATCACTTAACTACTTAAGATCCTTAAAAATCATACATTCGAATATCAATGGATTCTTGAATTCTAATTCTCAAAGAGTGAGAAGCATTATGTTGCAAACAAATGCAAGACAAGGCAAAGGAAAGTTGCACGATATCATTTCGACTACTTCATTCACACCTCAAGGCTCTTTTAAACAATGACTTAAAAGGAACTTCCATCGAGGGAGGATTCGAACGGGCATTTGCAACACTCTTTGAGCAAGATGTTCAGGGAATGTTTTTTTGTGCTTCAACAAGAATAATGTTTCGTGAAACATGATCAAACAAGGAAAAACATCTTTCCAAAGAAGATTTCAAGAACTTGAATCCATCAGGTGCATTGTAGAGTACTTTTGCAACAATTTCATAAGTTCCTCTAATCATTATTCCGTTTAGAAACTGATGAAGGTTCTCAAGAAATACGCAAGTACTTTATATTGCATATCTAAAGACCAGAGGAGTATCCATTATTCCATGATAAACTGATCACTACCAGGCACCTGGAACTCCTTCTGGATTCAATTCAGGAAAGAGCAAAGCATAAACGAGAGTATGACAGAAGGATGATTGACATAATGATGCAGTAAAAAGAGGGAAAGGTTGATTCGAGTAAAGCATTAGATGCTGGTTTGGTTGTTACGAAAACAATGAAAAAACAGATAATCAGAAAGGCATTTCAAGCAGCAGATTCGGTAAATGATCACATGCTGCTTGATGCAGATATCAACTACCGTGTATGACAAACAGCCAAAGCTGAGGTACAAACAGTTTTGCTGAAACAAAATAACGATGCTAATGAACAACAACCATTCCTGATCAATCTGAATCCGTATAAGACAAATAATTGTAGAAAAGGTAAATAGAAATACCGATTCTAAATCAACAATATAAGTCATAGGGGAGGAGAGATTGACCAGAATGCTGATGATAAAAAAATGTCAAGTTTTCATGTCCTTTTGCTTGAAATCATCATTTGATAACATGACAACTCACTTTCCAGACCAATTATTTCTCGAATCCCAAAAAATAATTTCCTCACAAAAAGACCCATTACCTAACTCAAAAAGACTTTTCAAGAATGGAAACACAATTGTTGAACATGGAACAGAAATAAACAAAAAATGAAGTTTTAAAAAATGGGCAACATGGTCAAATTTTGAATGAAACAAGTAATGTAGCCAATATTAAAAGGAAAATTAATGTTTTGAAAACTAAAACATTAATCTCTCGAAAAGTATTATGGCTAGAATTAACGTGCAAGAATGGAAGTTAAATAAGTAAAATGAGCATACAAACCAGACTTTAAAGTAGGTCAAAGATCTTATCTGATTCTCAATCAAAAGATAAGTTGTTCAGACCAAAGATCATGCAGATTCTTTGATTGTCCAACTGAACTGTAAGTCAGTTGAAAATGCTGATTTAAAAGCTCAGATACAGGAAAAGGTTTTTGCGAATGTTGCATTGAAAAATTAATTAAGCAAGTAAAAAGGAAATAGCATGGATACTAAGTTTGCAAAAACCATCAATCTTAGGAAAACCAGTTTTACAACCTCCCAGAAACCAATCAGTTGTTAGACAACCCATACAATTTTTTAGAATCTGCTTTTTGCAAACCAAGATCATAATGATTTGTACCTAGCTCATCTAGGAATAGTTCTAAAGAATTGTATGGGTCAAATGACATGCTCATAATTACTATCTAGAGGAAGCTAAGAAAAAGACACAAGACAAAAATAGGAATCTTAAACCTAGAGAAATGCCTTCTGGTAGAACACACTACACCCTAAAGCTTTACACCAAAACCATGAGCTATAATCAAAGAATTTAGGAATTGGTCGCATCTAAAAGTAGAGAGGAACCGCAAAAAGCTGTGCAAAAGCCATATCATTCTAGGGAATCCTAGTTCATTTTTGGACCTCGCAACCACTATTGTTTGTTCAACTTGTCATAAATGTGTCTTTAATGCAAATCATGATGTTCTGTAAAACAAAATCCTGAAATAGGTGAAATTCTCCAGCGTAGGGTTTCAATCCCCTAATATTAGAAACAGTAACAAACCCGTAGAAACAACTAGTTCAGTAACTCAGAAACCTAGTCAGCCAAAATTGTTATAGGACATAGGTTTTCTCCCGTTAAGTCTTTCGTCGTGCATGAGAAAACAAACACTCCTAGATCTTGCCTTAGGTGGATACCGACGGGTAGAATTTTTAACACTATTGGTCTTAGGTGGGTTCCAACTAGAAAGACATTCACCTCTAGTACAACAAAGGTTGAAATTTAAAACCCCCAAAATGGGTTTAAATGAAGACATTACTAACCCATAATTAATCGATTAAACTCTCAATGTCATGTGCATGTAACTCATTAAACAAAAGTGCAGTACCATCTTTCAATCCTAAAAAGGAAAGACTTGAGTTTGGTTGCTGAAAAAGTTGATGTCTAAGAATCAAGTGCCTCAGGGGATTCACAAACAAAACAGTCTCCAAACAGTTCTCAAGGTGTTAAAGAACAACAAAAACATGCACATTTTGATGATCCATGCCATGAACTTCTCCATAGAGTCTACATTTCCAGGGAATCATCTCAAATGTATACAAATGATTAAAAGAACTGCAATGGCGTTTGTAGATAACTCTTCAGGCCACGTTCCTCAAAGAAAAGAAAAGTGTACATTTCAGTGCACTTTATCTTCAAAAGAAGAGAAATCTTCTTGTTTTTAACCATTCTCATCAACAATGATATGTTCTCACATGCTCGGATATTATTCAAGTGGATCAACATACATTAACTTGTATTTTAGCTCACTTGCTTAATCAAAAAAGGAAATCATATATGCAAGTTTTGAAGGGGGGGTAGTGAGCAAAATATGGTCAACAAGTTGATTGATTTTTCAAATGTCAAAATGGGCATACTAAACATATTCAGTTTAGCCCGGGCTTCATTAAATGACTCCAGCTAAGCTGAACATCCAGTATAAGACTCAGTTCAAATCCTATTTCTCACGAACCTTACTTGCAACGAATAATAGATTATGGTATCGTTTGTTCCAACCAATGTTTGATGAATACTTTAACCCTCCACCAATTGCTGTTTCTCCAGTTCAAGAAGCTGCTGCTCCAAGAGCTGAAGTATTAGCTGATTCTCCTGTGTCAACTTCCATTGACCAGGATGCTCCATCAACAAGTATTCCTTCATCACAAGAACATGAACAGTCTCTAATCATTTCTCAAGGTTTTGAAGAATCACCAAAAACACCAACATTTCATGATGATCCACTTAACGAATCTCCTAGTGAAGACTCGACTCCTCAAGGATCATCATCTAATGTGAGACAAATCCACACTCTATTTGAACACCTTGGTAGATGGACTAAGGATCATCCTATAGCAAACGTGATCGGTGATCCTTCTCGCTCTGTATCTACAAGGAAGCAACTTGAAACTGATGCCATGTGGTGTTATTTTGATGTCTTCTTTACTTCAGTAGAACCTAAGAACTTCAAACAAGCAATGACCGAACCATTATGGATCAACATAATGCAAGAAGAAATTCATGAATTTGAAAGACTTAAAGTTTGGGAATTGGTGCCATGTCCAGATTACATGTTCTTGATCAAACTCAAATGGATTTATAAGGTCAAAATAGATGAATCTGGTGGGGTACTAAAGAATAAGGCTCGACTAGTTGCTCATGGATTCAGACAAGAAGAGGGAATCGATTTCGAAGAATCATTTGCACCGGTTACTAGAATTAAGGCCATTCGTATCTTCATCGCATATTGTCCGCTCACAAGATATGATAATCAACCAAATGGACGTCAAAACACTTTCTTGAATGGCGAGCTCAAGAATGAGGTCTACGTTTCTCAACCATATGATTTGATTTGATCAGGACATAACCCTCGCATGTGTACAAGCTCAAAAAGGCTCTTTACGATCTAAAACAAGCACCACATGCATGGTATAATATGCTGTCAAGCTTCCTCACCTCTTAACAATTCTCAAAAGGTGCAGTTGATCTAACACTCTTCACACGGCATGCTGGAAATGACATATTACTAATATAAATTTATGTTGATGATATAATATTTGCATCAACTAATACTGCCATGTGTGATGAGTTTGCTAATCAGATGACCAATAAGTTCAAGATGTCGATGATGGGGAAAATGTCATTCTTTTTAGGATTACAAATATCTCAAAGTCCTAGAGGTATCTTTATAAACCAATCTAAATATGCTTATGAAAATTGTTAAAAAATATGGTTTTGCCATTCTACTAGGAATCTGTCGACATTACCCATAGAAGAAAACAAGAAACAAGATGAAGATCTACAGGGGAAACCAGTTGATGCTACACTTTACTGTGGCATGATTGGATCCTTAATGTATCTTACATCCAGTAGACCTAACCTTAACTATGTTGTCTGCTTATGTGCCCGGTATCAGGCTAAGCCTATCGAAAAGCACTTACAAGCGGTGAAATGGATCTTTCGATCCAATTAACGGAACCATTCAACATGGTCTATGGTACACAAAGGATACCGAATATGTCTCTTTCCTCTCATAGCATATGCAGATGCCGATCCACAGACGGGGTGTCAGGACACTAGACTATTACATCGGAATACGCTTAGTTCCTAGGTGATAAATTGTTAGCTTGTCGTCAAAAACAAAAGATCATACCTATCTCGAGTACAGAAGCTGAATATATTGCCTGTATGTATGTTTGCTCACAATTCCTAATGGAATGTGTACACCAACAAACAGACTATGTGATTTAAATTCAATAAAGAATCCTCTGTACATAGCGACAACACAGTGCGATTTGCTTTATGCTCCAACAATGTTTAACATTCAAGAGCTAAGCACAATCGATCTTTGCTACTAAATTCGTAAAGGATCAAGTGGGAGAATGGAATTGTGGAACTATACTTATGTCCAACTGAATACCAACTAGCTGACATCTACACTAAAAACCGATTCCTCCTCGAGAGAGATTTAACTTCTTGATCGATAAGATTGGTATGAGAAGCATGTCTCCAGAAATGTTCAAACGCTTGGCAGAGGAAACGGACGAGTGATGGTGGTAACACATATCCTGTATATATGTACATATGAAAACATAAAAAATCCAAAAGGATTTTCCTTTTATAAAATTTTACAAAAACAAAAAAAAACTAAAAAAATCAGAAAAATATAAAAATATTTATCTCTGCACGTCTTCTGAAAATCGATAACATTTACGGCCTTAGAAATGTCATTCAATAATGATACGAGGCTATAAATGAAGTTCGAACATAAGTTACAAAAGTTTTCAAAACATGCCAAAATGGCTTGCTATTATTTCGGATAGTAACCCGGTCATCATCTTCAAGGCAAGTATTCGAGCAGAAGTTTCAAAAACCTTTCAAAACATGCCAAAATGGCTTGCTATTATTTCAGATAGTAACCCGGTCATCATCTTCAAGGCAAGTATGTCGTCAAAAAGACAACTTGACCTCACAACGGGAAATTTATTTTTCTCGGGAATGAATTACTTTATATTCATGCAAAGGCTTGTGTTTACTTTGCAACATAACCCGTGCTTCCTAAATACAATAAGTGTACGTGTCATTGCATTTATTTGTCTTTTTTTATTGATAAAAAGTTGTCTTTACAATGAATCAGATTTTTCAGTAATCACAAAAAGATTTTCAAAGACAATTCAATCACTCAAAGAATGACAACAACTCTTTAAATAGAAAACGGGTCATCATTTGAGGGGGAGAATATGTCATCAAATAATCTTTTAAACGGTCTTTAAAAATAAGTCACGGAATAAACGGATAATGTTTTGGATAATGACGGATAACATTTTTAAAGGGAGTTAATTTACATTAACTACAAGAGCTTTAGATGTCATTTATTTCAAACTTTAGGGACTTATTTGCAAATTGAGACTTAGTGAATTCAGGCTTTAAGCTACAGATGATCAATATTGCCAACACCTCATTGTTGTAAAAGACTTAGGATTGTTTGGAAATAATCAACTAGTTTTAATAGCCTTAAAGTTGATTCCCAGGGGATAGGTCTAAGCTTAATTATACCTCAAACACGATCTCAAGTATGTGTGCGTACAAGGTTTTGCTGATTCCGAGGTGTAGAAACCATCAAGGGGGAAGGAGTAGATGTATACTTGATAGAGTCTATGGCCTTCTTTTGAAGTCACCTCTTAAATAATGGGCTTTCTTTGTTTCTTTTGGGTGCACTATTTCAACCTCATAGGGAAAGAGACATCTCATCATCATTTAGTATGCATCATTGAGTTTCCCAGGGTGGGGGGGGGTGGGGGGGGGGGAAAAAAAGGGGGTGGGAAGGTTTCTAGGAGAATAATTATTTAAAACATAGAAGGAATTCTTTCTAATCAATTACATAAATGCATCCTCAAACGGTTAATACACTAAGCTTATTACTTAAAAGAGTAGAAATATTGGATAAAATAGTTTACACACAGGTGTGATAAGTATGATATTGTGTCCTTAAGTTAGTCAGTATTCGGCAGAAAGAAATGAGTACATTTGGGACTTAGTTGACTTAGGTGTTATCATTTCAACTACTTAAAAGGAATAATTGTGACATCCGGGACTTAGTTGACTTTGGTGTTTCAATTTATATCATCTATATCATATAAGGAGAAATGAGGACATCCAGGACTTAATTGACTTTGGTGTTGCGGTATCAAATTCTTGAAAGTATGTACTTCAGATATTTGGGCTTTATACATCAAGACTTCTTGATGTGGTTCTAAAAAGTTTTGAATCTACTCAAGAAAGATTGGGCTGGGGTGGGAAGTAGGAACCTACATCAATGCAGCATCACCACCACATAACGCAAGCTTAAGTTACATATGTATCTGAATCTGTTTCATACTTGAAGTTTGAAGCAAAGACTTTCATAACATGGAAAGAAAGTTGAAGCAATGCCGAAGAGTGCTTGGACAGAGAAAGATCTGATTGACAACTTCTTGAAAGAAAGAAGGTTAATGAGGAGCTTAGAAAGTTCGTTGGTGGGAGATTGTACGAAGAAGACCTACGGCTGGCTAAAAGAACCATATGATTCTATCATATGATGTTCTCATCATTCAGGTCAAACCTCGTACATAATAATCTTGTGAATTTGTATATATGTAGTGTAGACTTATGGTGATAATAAGGAGTGCTCGAGTATAAAATTTTCAAGAATTTCTTAGCAAATTCAAATTTTTTCAAATGATTGTACTCAGCACTATCTATATACCCTCAATAGTGAGGGGGGGGGCATTAAATGTTTCATGTTAATATGTGTAAACATTTTGTCCCTGAATGTTAATCCAATGATATCCAAAAAACAAGGGATTAACATTTAGATAGAAAATTGATAAACTGAATCTAACTTGTATCGAAATGTGATCATATAAAATGGACTAATGCAACTACACTTAGCATGTTTCTACATTACGATGCACATGTTAAAGGGGAGACTTTTTAGTGAAAGATGAAAAAACTCATAAATTGTAAAAATCTTTTGCTATATTTATATCAAACACTTTGAGTAACTCTTTCAATGAATTTGGTTTTGATTGTGATGGAATAACCCAAAAGATCGTCCCATGTTCTTAAATTTATGGAGATATAAGGCAGTAAGGCAAAGGTATCAATCCCATGGATCCATCCAGGAACCGAGGATCTACCCAGGGAGTATACACTAGATAGTGTAGATGACCTTAGGTATGCAAAAAGATACTGAGTGGCGCTAGTACTTAAGAACAAACCCAACAAGGTACTAGTTATGAAGTCTCGGTAAGCACTGAAGGGGTTAAAGAATTAAAAAGAAAAGTTAAGATAAAGGGTGAAAAGAAAGAAGCCCTCCTTATACTTAGGAAGAAACCGGGTCAATACATCTGCTGTCAAGAATCACAAAGATGATTGCTGACATTGAAGACTAACATCATAGACCCAGTGATGCAATACACAACCCTCCCTAGCCACTTAGAATCTCTCAAAAGATTTCTGTTTCATTTCTCACGGAGATTACACGCATTTCTATCAACTTTCTCATTCCGAGTTAGTTGGTATTGAAAAGGTGGCAGTCTGCTCTAGCCTCCGATCGCTAAAACCAAAGTACACATTGAGTCTAGAGCCAATAGATCATCCATAAATCTCATTAGGACACATGTCAAATCATGCTTGTTATGTCACACAGTGTGAATAACAAGTTAATATATTAAGAGTCCTATGCATTATCCTTGTAATTTTGCCAGAACATCCAAGTGATTTCATTCACAATGAAGATGGAAATCCTGCTTGAGCCAACATTAAACAAGCTCATGGTAGGTGACTTATGCGATTCTATATGAATCAAACTTGTGACAACTGGAAAGAAATGATGGTGCGATTCTATAAGAATCAAACTTGTTCCAGGTTATGAATTGACGATTGCTGATGAATTTTTGAAATGATTAACACTCTTGATGTGTCACAAAAACACTTTAGCAAATGATACGTCGATTGATTTTCAAATCAATTTTTTTATTTCAATCGGTGAGATAGTAACTCGCTGGTTCACTCATATCGTGTTGTCTGCTTTGAGACGTTCCGATAATGAGAACATGCTGAGTACAATGAATCTAATACATATGTGTTAGAAAGATTCAATACTATAGCTGGAAATCCTGTCAAGAAGATTCTTCTTAAATTGAATCTATCTGATCACAGGTCAATCCTCACGGATTCGAAGGTTACTCCAACCAAACACGGGCGAATGACAAAGCCATATTCGTCCTTTTGCTTTATTGCTAACTGTGTTATTTCAAGAATATTTAAAGATGGTGATGGAGGTACCTGATTCCAGCTGACTCACAAGATTCATTGCCACATGTTCATACCCTACCGGCAAATATAAAGACATCATGAAAGCTCAAGTACATGTTTCAAGACTTCCGCTACTCTGATACCATATGTCCTTCTTGAAGCGACAAAGTGTTAAAGTTAAAGAAATTCAAGAAAGATGCATTATTAAAGCTTTTCAAGATTATCAAATCAAGAAAGGTATGAGCATGTCAGTCCAGAAGTCACAAGTTCACGAGATGGCAAAGTTTACAAGATGGCAAAACGAGATTATGCTTGGTTGATGATTTCAAAAAGCTCAAAGATCGCATTCATGTCAAGTCAAAAGAACTAGCTCAAATCCAAAGTCAATGATCACTACATCAAATCACAAGTTAATGAATAAAGTTAAAGACTACGAGCTCAAGACCAAAGTGAAAGCATAGTATGCTAAGTTTAAATTGTTGTAAATTGGAGTGACCTCCCTTAGGGGGAGATTATTAGAAATACGAAAAAGTGTCGGTCACTTCCAATATAGTTAGTCGTAGCTCGTAGTAAGTTGTAAGGTTAAGTTAGAAAGTTAACCGGGCCAAAGGCCCATGGATAATCCCACTATGAGTCCTTAGCCGACCATTGTAAGGCATATATAAACCCTATCCACACATGGAGAGGGTGTTGGTTGTTCATTTGTCACATTTTCACAAAGCTAATATTATCATTTTACTTTCTCACTCTAAGTGTTCATCCAACCATCTTTCTCTCTCTAAAACTCTAAGTGAATCAATCCATACTTGTGTTAAGATATTCTACAAGATTGGATCCCTTGAAACAAGATCTAAGTATGTTAGTGATCAAGAGTTTTAGTGAGACAAAGAAGGTTTAGAGAGAGAAAGAAAAGACTAAAAAATTTCATGCAAGGAGGAATGTTTTTCTGCTAGGAATGGAGCAGTATTTATAGGCAGGAAATCCCAATGGTTCTCTGGGGTGGTGTCGGCGGTCCTTTATATATAAAGGGGCCGCCAGGCCTATAAGGGGGCTGTCGCCTAGACTCCGCTCCCTTTTTTGCCTTTTTATGGGGAAAGTTGTAACTGGTGTAGAAGCTTCCGTTTTGGGAGGAAAATTTGAATTTCAAATTTGAGTTTCAAATTTTAAGTTTTTAATAAAACTTTTTATTTTAATTAGAGAATATTTTTTAAATGTATTTTTGAGAAAATACTTTTGTAAAATTAAAACTGAGGATTAAGAGAAAAATATTTTCTTGATCACTAATCATGCTTAATTATTTTGTTTGTCCATACCTTAAGTGATCACTAATCTTAGAAATAAAATTTTACATTTAATAATTTGTAAACATTTATTTTTATTGTAAACGTTTTTACATTTTGTTATTATCAAAACGTTGAGAGGTCAAAAAATATAAATAACGTTTTTAGGCATTATTTGTATTAACAAAAAATATGATTATACAACCAAACTAATGTAACAGCAATTGGATGGTCACTAAGCCACTCACTCCTCATTCTGTCCAGTGCAGAAAACGGCCAAAACCGGACGTGACTTAGACCATTTACCCAATTATGTACAATAGATAGTCATAAACCACTTTGAATGGTTTTGAAACATTATGTTCAAAACTTTGAAATTTGCCTTTGCTGAGACATAAGAATCCATGATCATAGATAGTTGAATCACCATGTTTATTCATTTATGTTTCTCAAATCGTTTGAACCATTGATCACTGAATGAAAAATTTAGCTATGCAAGACATATTCTTATATACGATATTTGGATGGTTAGTAGATTGCTCAATCCTCATCCTGTTAAATTCAGGATACGGTCGTAACCAGACGCAATCTTCACCATTTGGCCCATCTATCAATATAGAAATATGATTTTATAACTAAATTTATCATTGATTTTTGTAAAATTCCATTTTGTTTAGCAATTAAGCCCACTTAGGTATTCGTAAAAAAATTTGCCATTAAAGTTGTGTTCTGAAACCCAAACATAAATGCCAAATTTTGTCCTTACGAAACCTATTTGTTGGCCCAATATATCATTTACGAAACTTATCATCTTTGGCCCAATAACCTTTACGAAACCATTTATGACTGGCCCAATAAGATTTATAAAACCATTTAATAAACCCTTACGAAATCGAAACCTGAAACCATGACTTTCGTAAAACATAATTATCAATGAAAATGATAATCTAAAATATTTATCCTGATTTTCAGCTTATTATTATCATTTTATTCACAATTCAAGACTATTCTTATGTCTAAACGCAAAAGTTCAAGTTTATGAAACCATCATGGTTACGAAACCTCATGATTTTTAGTCCATAAATGATGTTATTAGTGATCAATTCATACCAACCATGTTCTAATATACTTAACTATGTTTTGCTTCAATCAATTTATGTTTTCAAACACTTTCATGTTTATGAAACCCTAGATCTATACGAAACCTATGTTAACAATCAATTAAAGCAGTTAATCACAAAAGAAATCAAATAGATCACGTTTCTTACGTTTGATTATCACTGAGAACTGAAAGAACGATTTGGATCGTTGATTTCTAAGTTACGAAAGCTCAAAATTTGTAAAGGATTTACGAAAGCTATTACCGTTATGCATATGAAAGTAATAAGGTACGTATGAAACCTGTTCCTTTTATACATCCAAAATAACTTTGCATTTTTTACATTTGTAGTACCTCTAGTTACTTTCATAAACATTATTAGCCCATACGAAACTATCTTTTGTATTTTGACATTTCGAGTCCCTTTAGTTACTTTCGTAAACATTATTAGCCCATACGAAACTATCTTTTTCATTTTGGCACTTTCAGTCCTACTACTTACATTCGTAGACTTTAATACCCCAAAAAAAATTCATAACTCCCCTCGAACAAATATTCATTTGAAATTTCTCTCCTTTTGATAAAGATTTTGTTTAAAAAGAAGTTATTTTCGCTTTTGAGAACACATTTTTGATTTTCTGATGATGAAGTAACTGAAAAATTTATAACTCCCTCTCAATAAGATATCTAATTAAAGAACTTATCGAGATATAGTTATTTTTGCAGTTTTGAACACTCTTAAGAAGATTTTAAAAATCAAGAATTTCATAACTCCTCATTGAATAAATATCTAATTAAAGAGCTTATTCAAGAGATTGTTAAATAAAATCCTCATTTTGTGAATCGATTATGATTACAAACTACATATTTTACTAGTGAAAGATCATTTTATGAATGATTTACTCCCCCTCAGATCATGATACATTGGTTTTGCATTTAAAGAACCACTTTTGAGAAATACAATATCATGAAGCTGATAAAAACGGAGAAGATATGTGTTTCTATCTTTAAGTTAAAATTTTGTTTTTGATTTTGTTTTCATTTTTTAAAATAAAAGAAAATATTTTGGTTTTTTAATTTTTAATTTTTAATTTATTTACAAAAAGTTTTTGATGTATGATCTTTCATTCAAGAAGATAACTTTGACAGACGATCCAACTCAGTTGGAGTCATACATCTCATACCAATCCTATGAACTAAATACTTAAACCTTTCTCTTAGCAGGGCTTTAGTAAAAAGATCAGCAAGTTGATATTTCGTCCCGACAAAGTAAAGTTCATTGGTAACTTTTTCAACATGCTCCTTAATAAAATGATAACGGATGTTAATGTGTTTTGTATGTGAATGTTGTACCGGATTGCAAGATATGGCAATTGCACTCTTTGAGTCATAATACATTGGAATCTTGTTGTATCAAAATCCATAATCTAGCAGTTGCGTCCTCATCCAAATAACTTGAGCACAACATGCAGATAAAGATACATACTCAGCTTCCGCGGTTGACATTGTTGTACAATCTTGCTTCTTAGACGACCAACTGACTAGCTTATCTCCCAGAAATTGAATGCCTCCAGATGTGCTTTTGCAATCATCATTACACCCTTCATGGCATGCATCTGAATATGCAATTAGCTCAAACCCAGAGTCCTTCGAGTACTAGAGACCCATGTTAATAGTTTGTCTTAGTATCAAAAGATCCATTTAACCTCTTTGAGGTGTTTTTCAATTGGACGTTCCTGATAACACGCACATAAAAATGTCGCAAAGGCAATGTTTGGTCGACTAGCAGTGAGATACATAAGTACCCCAATCATACTGCGATATTTAGTTTGATCAACTTAGGTACCCTGTAAATTTGCATCTAGTTTGGCAGTAGCCATTGGTGTACTAATTGAATCAAAATTTTCCATCCTATGTTTCTTAAGAAGATCCATAGTATATTGTGATTGTTATATGAAGATTCCTCGGGGTGATTGATGAACCTGAAGTCCGAGAAAGAACAACATTTCACCCATCATTGACATTTCAAAATTATCTTTCATTAGTTTTGCAAATCTATTTGAAAAGACTTGATTTGTTGACCCAAAAATTATGTCGTCGACATAGATTTGAACAAGTAAAATGTCATCCCCGTGTCTTCTTGTGAACAATGTCGGATCGACAATACCTTTTGTGAAGTGGTGTTCGATTAGAAATAAGGAAAGCTTGTCATACCAGGCTCTAGGGGCTTGTTTGAGATCATACAGAGGTTTCTTAAGACGATATACATGGTTAGGAAAGTCTGGATCTACAAAACCATCCGACTGACGAACAAAAACTTCCTCTTTCAGTGGACCATTAAGAGATGTTGTTTTGACATCCATCTGGTAGATAGGAAAGTTCTTTTGACCCACATATGCCACAAAGATCCTAACAGCTTCGAGTCTTGCAGCTAGTGCAAAAGATTCCTCATAATCGATACCCTCCTCTTGACCATATCCTTTGGAAACTAAACGAGACTTGTTTCGAATAACTGTGTTTTCAACATTGGTCTTGTTTTTCCAAATCCATTTGATTGCTATTATGTTTCTGCCAACAGGACATTCGTAAAGTTCCTAAACATCAAGGCGTTTGAACCGATTCAGCTCATATTGCATGGATTTAATCCAGTTGTGATCAAGCATAGCTTCCTTGATGTTTTTCGGTTCAGTAGTACTTACTATCAGTGCGTACATATACACTTCATCATCAGTGTGAAGTCGACGTCTTGTCATTACAAGTTTTGAGGGGTCACCAATCACTTGTTCACTTGGATAACTCTTATTCCACTTATTAATAGAGCGATGTGTTTGGTGAAACTCGTACGTATTTGATGGATCCTGATATGTTGAAGATGATTCAGCTTCTTCGAACACAGGAGTGTGAAGTGGATTGTAAAAAACATTTCCGTCAAGTTTTGCAACGTCTTCTTGAACTAATTCAGCGGGATTTTCATTCGAAACTAGAGTGTTTGGTTCAGTGGCTACTGGTTCTTCTGATGAGGATACTATTTGAGGAGCTTCATCTTCTTCAACGACATTTGACGATGATGAAGAAGTGTCTTTGTTATCAAGAGTATTTGCATCAGAATTATTTGACAATTCTAGAGTACTCATCGCATAGTATTCTTCATACAGAGGACCAAAAAATTATCCAAGTCTGTTTTTGAAGGTACTGATTGTGAATCTTCTGATGAATCTTGAAAATTCGAGTAGTTAAAACCGGGTCCTGAATTGTTGCATTCAGAAGCTATTGCTCTGAGTTCATCAAATTTGACATGGATCGTTTCTATTATCTTTTTGGTTTGGCGGTTATAGACACGAAAACCACGTGATGACTCAGAATAGCCAATAAAGATACCAATGCCAGCCTTTGGTTTCATTTTTCCAATATCATCACGATCATTTGTTGGATAACAAAGAGATCCAAACACATGAAAGTATTGAGTGTTGGTTTTTCTTCCTTGAATCAACTCATAAGGATTCTTGTTGTACCGTGTGCGTACAATAGATTGATTCTGAGTACGCGTCAGCGCTAGGCACGCGTCAGCGCATAGCCAACGTGCCACTCGCGAACTCCTTTTTTACGAATTTTGCAATGTCGGCTTTTTTCTTACCCAACACATGTGGAAACTTTAATAAATGTATGTACATGATATATGAGCATTTAGGAACACTCCAAATGAGGTTTAGACTTAGAGAGGAGAAAAAACGAATCCTCCTATTTTTCTATAAAATGCCAACTCAGATCTTTTATCAAACGCCTCTAGCCAAGGCCGAGACTTCTTGTTAAACTTAGTATGATCATGTTTTCAATATACCAACAAGCAAAAGTATTCATTTGACTTTAATCCGGATTTATGTTGTTCCTAATCATGTAACGGGTTTTACTCCCTTACTGGTCAAACTAAGTCAAAATTCACTATGCGTAAACGCATCCTTTCCCGTTACAAGATATGCTTTACTTAAGATGCAAAGCACTTAGCTTGTTTGCATCAAGATGATTAGTGATCAAACCATTTTTTGATTATTATGGATTAAAGTCTAACTGACTAAATGATTTTGTGGTATTTGGAAGTTAATCATACTTTAAGTTTTCTCTCTTCCTTACCTATAAATGTTTTTACAAAAATTCACATGTATTCCACACATGTACAATTCCACAGTTCCTCTACACAATCCTTCAACCCATTCATCTTAAATCACTTAATTACCTTTCTAACCCAACAAGTAATTTCATCTCTTCCACACACACTCCAATCATCTTCTTCCTAAACAATCCCATAATCACATTTTCCAACTCTTTTCTATTTTATTGACAATGTGATTATTAACCTAAATCAATCCTTTGATTTCATCCTTATCTTCATCTTCTTCATCTTCATAAGCCTCACCAAAAAAACCTTAAACCTTACCTCAACATGCCAACTCACATTCTCTTGCACAATGTACTATCCTTGTACTTGTTGTACCTTATGTCAACTACATTCCCAAAAAGGATATTCCATATCTTATCAAAACATTCTCCACCACTCATTCACTATTCACCTTCTTCTTTACAACATTCAAATTTCACACGACACACTAGGGGGGGAATAGATCACTCTCTACTCACACCACACATCCCCCCCCCACCCCCCCCCCACCCACACCCACCCCCCCCCCCCCCCCCACCAACCCGACCCGCGAGGCGCGCGCGCGCGCGCGCGCGGGTCGCGCAAAATCTTGGATGCAATCCATGTCATCAATCCAAGTTCCTACACTCTTCCTATCTCTACCCTTAGATTGAAACTCAAACAAACACAACAAACACAAAAAACACACTTTCTCTTCCACCTTTGATCAAGACACATCATCAATCCAATATACCTCATTCTCTTATCAACCATTCGATTGAACTCTCATCTCAAACAAACAGACTTCCCCTTATAAACATACACTTCTCACTCACATAACAAACATAACCCTCTTATCACCCTTGATCTTGCATAATAACCCTAACCAACTTACCTCTCTTCTTTACATCTTCACCCTCCATTTTAAACAAAGATCAAGAGGCTCCCTTGTGTCACATCATGACAACTCATACACAACTCATACCTTCTTGTCTAACTCGTAGCTAATAAAATTTCATATTCTCCCCCTTTCTCTCCAAGCAAAGAATATTCTAAGAATATTCTCTTGTACCCTTACTAGCTATTTGAAAACCTTTGTTGGATCCCAACTAAGCTCACACATACATGAGGAATAACCTAAAAGAAAAACCCTTTTCTAGTGCGAGAAACTGGGGGAGATTTCTCTTTTTAGGTATATCGGTGGCTAAGCAAAACGCTTGTTAATACTTCAACACAATGACTTTTACACACCAAAACGGTTTTTATCTGAGTTTGTTGACGCCTTGAGTATAAAGGATATATTGTAAGGTCATAGCTTAAGTAACAATTGATGTTTGAACAAGTGCGGGTCTAGTTGTAAAAATGCCAAGTTCTCGCGAGAAAACAACTTTGGGATTTCTGGCGGCTCTGGCCACGCGCTACAGCTGGAGCGGCGGGTGATGCACCTAGTCTCGACTTATTTTTCAACAATTTGGGACGTCATGGCCTATAAATACCCAACCCATGGCCTTTGTGAATCCTCACCTCTGAAAACATTCTTTTCCTCTGGCACTTCTCTTATCTGAGTAGACATTTCCCTCATTACTAATCCTCTCATTCTCATAATCTACTAGTTTGACTTCTGCAGATCTTTAAACTTAAACCCATGAGTATCTCTTACCTTATTCCCTTCTGACCATTCATATCTATTTAACTCTAATACCTTCTCTCCTATTAACACATTCATGCTCTGGAAAACTGGCCTATCTTACCTATATAATATACCTCTACTACAATGAGATGATCCTACCCCTCTTGTCTACTGTCATCATCTAAACCTCTTTTTCTCAACTCACATTCTCTTGCACAATGTACTATCCTTGTACTTGTTGTACCTTATGTCAACTACATTCCCAAAAAGGATATTCCATATCTTATCAAAACATTCTCCACCACTCATTCACTATTCACCTTCTTCTTTACAACATTCAAATTTCACACACACACTCCATCATCCTCAATCTTGATCAATCCATGTCATCAATCCAAGTTCCTACACTCTTCCTATCTCTACCCTTAGATTGAAACTCAAACAAACACAACAAACACAAAAAACACACTTTCTCTTCCACCTTTGATCAAGACACATCATCAATCCAATATACCTCATTCTCTTATCAACCATTCGATTGAACTCTCATCTCAAACAAACAGACTTCCCCTTATAAACATACACTTCTCACTCACATAACAAACATAACCCTCTTATCACCCTTGATCTTGCCATATAACCTATCCTACTTACCTCTCTTCTTTACATCTTCACCCTCCATTTTAAACAAAGATCAAGAGGCTCCCTTGTGTCACATCATGACAACTCATACACAACTCATACCTTCTTGTCTAACTCGTAGCTAATAAAATTTCATATTCTCCCCCTTTCTCTCCAAGCAAAGAATATTCTAAGAATATTCTCTTGTACCCTTACTAGCTATTTGAAAACCTTTGTTGGATCCCAACTAAGCTAGTTATACTTTGAGGAATACCTAAAATACCCCTTTTCTGATAAATTTTTTCTCTTTTTAGTATATCGGATAAGCAAAACGCTTTTAATACTTCACAAATGTTTTATCAAACGGTTATTGAGTTGGTTGACCTTGAGTATAAGAATGATTGAAAGGTCATAGCATGAAGTACAATTGAGGGTTTAACAAGTGCGGGTATTTAAAATGCCAAAGTCTCAAGAAAACAACTTTGGGATTCTGGCGCGCTGGCCACGCGCTTACACGTGGGCAGTGCACCAGTCTCGACTTATTTTTAACAATTTGGGACTCTTGGCCTATAAATACCCACCATTGGCCTTTGTAATCCTCACCTCTTGAAAACATTCTTTCCTCTCTTTTTTCTTCTCTAAGCCTCTAAGTCTAACATCAAGTGTTGCAAACTTCTTATCTATCATTCTATTGAAATGAACACATCTTCACAAGAGAGCCACTCAAGTACCTAATCCATACTTGTATGTTTTGTTGAGGGTCTTCTTTCTCATACCCTTTCTTTTGAATCGAGTCTCTAGGTTAGGTTAGGACTTGGTTCATCTTTTTTATTTCAATCAATAGAGTTGTAAGGGAAGTCTTGTATCCATAGGATCAAGCCTAGATCATTGGGGATCTAGTTGGGATTTTGGAAAGTTTCCAAGGGGAAGGCTTTTAGAGTTAATAGGATAAGTCAAATCATAGGTTCTTAGGGGTGGATTCTAAGGGCAGAATACTGTAGGTAGTAACTCTTCTTTGTGAGCGCCGGTCTTTGTTGAAAGTCGGTGGAGTTAAATTGCAATACGGTTTGTAGTCCACCATAAGGATTATACTAGTAGAGTATCCGAGTCGTGGATTCGAAACTAGACGTACGGAAGGACTAAACCCCCTTCCCGAACCAGTATACATCATGGTATCTCTCTCTCTCTATCTACTCTTTGTTCTTATTGCAAAGTAGATTAGTACATCACTGAGTCCTCTTAATACTTGAAGTTTTGTAAACTTCAAAGAAGTCCATAAAACCGTATTCAGCCCCCTATGGTTCTACAACTATAACTATCTTACACTTTCAAAACTTGAATTTTCCCACCCTTTTAAACCATAGAAACCCCACCCCCCATATGTGATATTTCCACCACATACTTTCTTGAATTGAAAACCCTTCATACCTTATTCATACAACTTTTGCTAGGTTAATTGCTTTTCCTTTGCTCTATACCTCTCTTTTACGTTTCAATGTAAGAACAAGACAACAATTGCTTCTTTTGGGCTTACACCCACATGTGAAACTAAAAACTCATCTTGAACTTGCCTTGAATAATTCTGAAAAGTAAGGCATCTCTTTGCTAAGTTATTTCATTTCTAACTCAACATATATATTCTCCCTTTTCTTCCTCTCAATCCACACGGCAGCAACACCACTTAGATCATCAAGTTTTCAAAATTATTTAAGGTTTTGCAAGAATCATTGGTCAAGGGTTTATAAAACTAGGGTCTTAGAAGTGTAAATTAGGGTTTTCTAGTCACTTTGGGTAAGTTATGCACTTTATACTCATTAAATCTTCACCATTCCTTATAAGAATCTTATTTATTATTTTTTAGACGTTATAAGCATCTCATGTTGTTTCATACCACCTATATATGCTTGTTGTGTAAGAAATTTGGTTATGAACTTGTTTTACAAAACCCTAAAATTGTGTAGTTTTCAGGTCGACTTGTGTGCTCGTGTTAACAATCCTAGATTATCTTTTGGCAAACTTCTCTTCATTTCATTTTAATATAATGTGTTAGCTAATTTTCTAGAGGAGATCATAAATAATGGGATTCACTTGCATTTTTGAATGATTTTTTCAAAATTAGTGGTACGGTTCTGAGTTTGAAACTTTAGTCGTGTTTTTTAGCACCTTAAGAGTAGTTTGAGTAGCTGAGCCTTTTGAACATTTTGTAGATAAGACCTAGACTTAAAATTGTCAAGTTAAATCAACTCTAAAGGTTAAGTATTGAAGGATTTATGACTAAAAGAATTGGGGTAAAACTTTTTGGAAATTCCCAGCTTTGACCTCCGTTTGTTGTATAGCACTTTTGAACCCTTTAAACTTTGATTCATTTTGTAAGGCTTACATTTTTGCAAAGAAAACTCAAAACCTTTAACCTAGGATTTTGAAACGACTTATTTCACTAGAAAATGAATGAGTTACGGCCCTGAGAAGTTGAACTAAAATTCTGGACAACAAGCTTTTATAAACTATATTGGTAAAAGGGTTAATACTTGACATTTTTCTAAGTGTTAAACATATGAAAACTTTATGACACTTCACTACAAGTATATAAGGGTGATAAAAAGTTTATAAAACTCATATGCATGTAAATCACTTCATAATGTAAACCTAAAGTTCCTTATTATTAAATTAGGTCATGGTTAGGACTTGTGCTAACTTAGAACTTGCTTAAATTTCACCTATTGTACTACTTTTCTTGAGGTGAGTTTCATAGCCCAACTTTTACATGGTTTATACTTGTTTCGAAACATTTAGGGTGAGATAAATTACTTGCTTTTACTTATGTACACATGTGCATTAAACTATTATGGATTAGCCTAATACTTGTTAACCCACTTTGGCCCACTCTCTTGAACCGTTAATATTATGTGTAAGCACGAATGATATAAATAGATCTATTGGGGTTGACACCCTCGTCCGAGTAAGTAGCGCTTACTTGACCGACTATACTGGCCAAATGAATGTATACCATTTGGGAAACTCTAGGTGGTCTTAGGTTGGACATTTACCGGGCAACAACACGTAACAACATGAAACTTTAGTCTGAGCTTCAGTGTCATGAGCTTAGTGCAATCGTATTTTTCTATGACATTATATCTGTTATAATGGTCATACTCAGAAATCTTGTGTTCCACACTTATGTGTACTTAAACCTATGAACACGCTAACATTATTGTTAAAGTTTTAAGCATGTATTTCTCAGGTCCTTAACTTGCATTACTTTGGATATACTTGGAGCATCTCACTATAGTCACATTTTACGGTTTCATCATGACAAGGATTTATTACATAAATTTGATGTTTGATTGTGAACCTAAATTTATTATACTTTGTGAACTCTTGGAAAGATGTATTTGTTAAGCCTAATTTATTCAATCAAACATGTAACTTTCAAACGACTCATATAGAGGTCGTTGGATATAACTTGTGACTTTGTGCTATGAAGTCACACCCTCAGTTACGTTCCTCTGTGATATTTTAGGGGTGTGACATCTGTGATGAAAAAGTAATCTCTTAAATTTTCTCATCTCTATGCACCCTAAACAAAATAGTATATCTGATTGAAGTAGCTAGAACTATAGTGAATGCTTCCAGACTTCCAAAACAGTTTTGGGGAGAAGCTGTGAACACTGCCTGCTACACTTAAAATAGATTAATAATTATAAGAAGACATGGGAAGACATCATATTACATCTTCTAGGGAAGATCACCTGATGTCAGCTACTTTTATGTATTTGGATGTCATGTGTTCATTCACAATCATTGAGATCATTTAGGAAAATTTAATGAAAAGGATGATGATGGATTCTTTTTTGGGTACTCCCTTGTAGTTCCATCATACATCTTCATCACGGTAAAACACCATATGATCTTTTACATGACAAACTTCCCGACTTATCATTTTTCTATGTATTTGGAGCACTCTGCTACCCGACAAATGATAGTGAGAACTTGGGTAAGTTACAACCGAAAGCTGATATTGGTATATTCATTGGTTATGCACCCTCAAAGAAAGTATTCCAAATTTACAACCGACGTACCAGATGAATCATCGAAACAATTCATGTAGATTTTGATGAGCTGACAGTGATGGCTTCTGAACACAGCAATTCAGGACCCGCACTTTATGACATGACTCTTGCAACAATCAGTTCAGGACTCGTGCCAAACCCTCCTCCTTTAACACCGTTTGTACCACCTTTAAGAACTGATTAGGATATTTTGTTTCAACCACTGTTTGATGAATTACTCAACCCTCCATCAAGTGTTGATCGCCCAGCCCATGAAGTTATTGCTCCAATTACTGAAGTAGTAGCTCCAGAACCCACTGCATCAACCGGTTCACCTTCCTCAATAACTGTTGACCAAGATGTACCATCACCTAGTAACTCACAAACAACACCTGAAACTCAATCTCCTGTCATTCCTAACGATGTTGAAGAAGACAATCATGACTTAGATGTTGCACACATGAATAACGATCTGTTCTTTGGTATTCCAATTCCAGAAAACAATTCTGAAGCATCTTCTTCTTTAGATGTTATTCCTACTGTTGTGTACATTGTTGCTCCTAACTTAGAACACGTTACTAAATGGACCAAAGATCATCCTTTAGACAACATCATCGGTAAACTCGAAAGACCTGTTTCCA
>BQNB010086209.1:0-28258 GCA_026074375.1 Tanacetum coccineum | reverse complement strand
AAAACCCTTGAGAAAAAACACATATAATCAAAATTGAGACTGTCTGCCAAAATCAAAGGCTAATCTGAATGTTATAATACAGTAAAATGCAAGTCAAAATACAATGGCCGGTAATTTAATATTTGGAAGATGTACTTCGAATTTTAACTCCTCACCTACGGTAAATTTCCCTATGTAAAGAACTTGACAATCTCAATTAAGTTCAAGTCGTATTTTCCAAGCCGAGCCACGTTTGTGCACTTCACATCCTGAAATGCATATCCCTGCACACAGAAAAATGGAAGGGGTAAAATCAATAATTGATCACCCGGATATCGTTTGGTTGATCCAAAATACAACTACTAACCCAATTAATCATCTTTTTCGTTTCTAAAAACTGCTAGTAATCAGATAAGTAATTCAAGAATAAGCAATCCCAGTCGCCCTATAAACTGATTCTTTCTCTTATTAAAGCCATATACCATAACTATTAATAGGACACTAAATTGAAAACGCGAAATTGTTACCTCCATTCTTTTCAGTTCCAACTCGGCCTTCCTCTTTTCATTATTCTCCCCTTTGTTACCCTCTTTCACCTTATCAAAAAGAAATGTTTATATTTCATACATCATACCAATAAGTAATTTCAAAATGTAGTTTAAGCCATACAAATGATTTGAACTTTGCAAGGATAATGAAAAACGATGCCTTAAAGTTTTTTGGTTTTAGTTCATATGAGTTCAAGTACCTTTGTCCTCGCATTATGCCTATTGACTTTGCTAACTGCATCCACACAATCAATAACATCGGTTTATTTCAGTTATATTTGCGCGGTGCTTTCATTTTTCAATTCACACGACAGTTTAAAAAAACACCAAATAATTTTTATCCAAAATTTAAAACAAACCTCACGAATAACAGCTTCTTCCTCATTTCTCCTCATAATTTCTCAAAAGACCGTCTACAATGAATAAGAAGACAACCTTACTAATTAAACAATTTCAATTGAACAAAATTATATAAAAAAGGCATAACATAGAAACCATAACAACAATCTATAACACCTAAAACTGTTTCAAGACCCGAAAAATTAAACATAATTAAACC
The DNA here is from genome assembly GCA_026074375.1 of Tanacetum coccineum. Lineage (NCBI taxonomy): Eukaryota > Viridiplantae > Streptophyta > Magnoliopsida > Asterales > Asteraceae > Tanacetum > Tanacetum coccineum. The sequence goes on along the minus strand of BQNB010086209.1, from coordinate 27,172 downwards.
CAAAACCACCAAATTTTAACTTGATTAAACCCTAAACCCAATTCAATTAGATAAAGAAAAACTCCAATTCATTAATACACATAAATTAGGTCAAAAGAAACTACCTTGATTTTTATTATAGAACTTGTTGCATGCAATTTTTTTCTCCATCTTCATCAACACATTCATACCTACAATTTTAGGGTTCGCCTCACCTTTATTTACCGCTGATGAACAGTAGTACCGGAGAATTAAACACAATATTAATCTTCATCATATGGTTATGTGTGTAATTTAGAGAGAGAATTTGGTGAATCGGTGTTAGATAAAGAGATTTAATTCAGTGTGTGTGTTTATAGTGGTGGATGAGATTCAGGGTGGAATGAGGGTGAGATCTTTCACCGAGAAAATAATGGATCGATGAATTTAGTGTGTGTTTTTAGGGATGGGGAAGAGAAGAAGGAAGTGGAGGAGAGGACACGTATCATTTGTATGTGGCGTTTTACTATATACCTCGGGGGAAGTGTGATTAAATAAGAAACCCGGGTCTGGCTGGCTTTAAGCGGGTGTGCATTAAATAGGCATTGGGCAAATAATCTTGCCCTTTAATATTAAAAGTATAATAACTTTAGTATTTATAAATAATAACTTTAGTATTTTCTTAATTAGTTTCTTATTTTAATGTGTATATATTTTTTTTGTAATTTTACACTTTATAATTACTGCTACCGCTACGTTTATCAAACACTTTTTTTAGCAAACAACTACTGCTAACTGCTTAACTACTTACTGTTACTGCTTACTGCTCCTGCTTCTGCTACGTGTCGCCAAACATACCCTATATACACACTTTTTTTTAATCATTCCAAATGTATATAAATTTTATTTTTTTGGAAGACCGGGTTGACCCGGTGATTAAACTGTTTGAACCGGTAACTCGTTAACTTGACCCGGTCGATTAGAGACCAAGTTGACCTGGTGGTCGAACCGGTTGAACAATTAACCCGGTGACTCAATGACTCGACCGGTAAATATATTTTTTGAAAGTACACAATTTGGAAAGTTAGGAAGTCAACCTCACAATTATTCTTTCAATTCTTCTATTTTTTCAACTGCACAAATTATACCTATATGTATACTAATATGATTTATTATTTTTAAATTCAAAAGTTGCCACTTATAAATTAAGTTTTCAAAAATAAAAAATTTCAAGAATTGAGTTTAAACCTCTTTTATTTAGTAAAGAAGTTTATACTAACATACCAAACACGTGCACTTTACATAAGGAATTTTTATCAGTTCAAAAATATCTATAAACACCTCATATCCAAACTAAAATAAAAAACAAATGTGTGAACAAAAATATATAATAAAACCAATTCTATTTTAACACAATAATCGTAAGAGCTATTATGATTGTTAGTTAATCCCAATATACAAAGATTTAATTTTCACCAATATAAAAAAAACATTTTCACACTTCGTTCACACGTTATTAGTCCTTTAAGAATAGATTAGTTTGAATATGTTTCCCATCTTGCACTACTCAGCAGATTCTTGTATGGCGGCGACTGCTGTATTTTTCAAGACGAACAAAAAGAAGTTAGGGCGGCGACGAGAGTATCTTTTTGGTACCTGAACAAAAAACAAAAAATAAATATCAAAACGAATTAAATATGAATGAATAAACTCTCAAACATGAAAACCACATAGATCTATATATATAAACAAAAAGCCTAAAAAATTAAAAAATAAATTACAACAGTAGATATGGTGGCAGCAGTTTCTGACAGCAACCTCGTTTCCGGCGACGACAATATGTGGCAGCAGACGGTGGCTAAAATAAAATATGACAAAAGATAAAACTCTGATCTACATATCTATAAAAAAAATATCCAGTCCACACCAAAAAGTGTGTAATATCAATAGATGTATTAAAAAGTGTGTAATATCCATAGATGTATTAAAAAACTCAAATAAACCTCAAAACATTAAAAAAAACCTTTTTTGATGCGGAGGCTTCAGTGGTGTTGCGACGACGTTGGTAGAGGAGGACAGTGGTGTAGTGGTGGAGTTGGTCATGAGACGAGATGTGGGAATGAGATGAGATGTGGGTTTTTTTTAGAGTCAGCCTTGTATTTATAAGCCATTAAGAATTTCATATTACAAATCAGTCACCAATCACATATTTAATGTCATTAAACCCGACCAAGATATTTTTGTTAAATCATCAAATTTTACCAATCACACATTTAATGTCAAGATTATTAGTTTCTAAGGCTTGTACATTTAGTTTCCAAGGCTTGTACATTTTTAAGTTTTTCATCACGCATTTAGGGTTCGTTTGGTAGGATATAATGAAATGTTAAATGAATGGAATAAGCGACGTAATGGAATAAATGATGTAATGTAATCATTCATTACCCTTATTAATAATGTTTTGTTGGTATGATAAGACGAAATGCAATCGATAAGAAAAAGACTAAAATGTCCATAGTTAATAAGAAGTATATTTAATGTGGTTAGTTAATTGTGGACTTTAATGTAATTTTGATTACATTACGGACGTTATGAAAAAAAAGGAGGACCCCTATGGAATGAAAATGGTAGTTTTTGATTTAATAAGTCATTCATTATAATGAATCATTACATTGTATAATTGTAAACAAACAAGATTTTTCCATTCAATCGTAATAACCGTTTTCATTCCAACTTTCATTACATCATACCAAACACTACGTTAATGTCAAGATTTTTAGTTTTCAAGGTTTGTACATTAGTTTCTAAAGCTTGTATATTTTTCAACTTTCAATTCTTATTCTTTTTAAGAATAGGTGAAAAATGCTTTATAATGTAGTATAAATATATAAAAAGTTATATTTATGTAAAATACATATAAATGGTAAATATCAAAAATAAAATAAGCCAAATCGGCTAACTTGTAAAATGATAGATAGAGGTTGCTTAACAATTCCAATCATGTGTCACTTTGACACAAGTTAATATTTAGCTTTTTGGTGTAGCGAGACCTCAGGATAATTTTGAGTAAATTGTAAAATTCGTCGTTGTGGTTTGATCAAACTGCATGTTTCGTTTTTATGGTTCAAAAATTGTAGTGACCTATGTGTAAGGAAACCTTAGGTTCGTTTTTATCCTTACTTAAACTAAAATGACTTATATACCCTTGTCATCCAGTTTTTATACTTGAAGAACATCAAGAACATGATGTAGACCCATAATTTTCTAAAAGAAAAATTCATTACATTTACATATCTTGCAAAACCAAGATTAACAAAATCAATAACAGCATACTACCTCCGTCTCACATTAAGTGTCCAGTTTGACTTTTTTAAGTCTTTTTTCTTCAACTTTGACCTTATTTAGTTTTTATTATGTTATATGATATTTGATGCAAAACATATGAATGGATAGAGTTTTGAATATGTTTTTCATTGGTATAATTTTTATTAAGTTTTATATAATACAAACAAAAATATTTGCGGTCAAATTTGATAAAAAAAGATTTCAAAAAGTCAAACTGGACTAATTTAATGTGAGACGGAGAGAGTAAAATTAAAAAAAAAAGAAAATAAACATCACAAACCAACACAACAATAACATTAAAAACCTATCTAAGATTTATATCTCTCTTTTGCCTTCGATGAACAAATCTTCACACACATCATCATTCATCCCTCTACACATACATACACACTAGCCTTATTTAGACAAAAAAAAACACATAAGTCAACGACCGCTACCATAATCTCTGATTAACAACCACGACTTGGCCACTATTCAGCCCTGCAGCCACCAGACCACCATGACATTGCCTCTATTACAAACAAACGAACATTAATCTAAATCGTAAATCAAGATAAAACAAACGCTAAATAGATTTTTTTTTGTTTTACTTTGTTTTATGATTGAGAATGGTTGTGGGTTTTTAATTATAGAGAGAAGATACCATTATGTTTTGATTAGGATAAATGGGGTGAAATTTGAGGATACTGTGTGATGATGAGACACTTATTGGTGTTGGGTTTTTAGTGAAAAGTGACAAACACATTGTGAGGTTGGAAGATGGTGTTTGTTTTGATGGGTTTGATTGGTGTTGTTAAGAGTAACTAGTTATAAGACATGTGTATGCATGAAGTGTTTTTAAATATAAGAGGAGAGAGAGTCCATGGCTGTTGGCTTGGTGCCAAGCCATGACGCTAAAATGGCCAACGGCGCATAATACCATGGCTCGCGCTAAGGGTCTTCACGCTGTGGCTAACAGCCCACGCCAAACTCAATTTTTTTTTTAAATCTATCCGTTAGGGGGAGCGGATATTTAAAAAACTACCCTCAAAATTACAATTTTACCCCTTTAAAAATCCTATAAATACCCCTTTTTTATTTCATACTTCACACACACTTTCAATACATCTTCTACTTCAATACTTCTCTTTTTTCTTTCAAATATGGATCAAAATAATCTCAACGATTTCGACCCAACCGACACATACGATCATTATGATTCTTTCTTTCAACCCGACTATGATCGATATATGCGGGATTATGAGTCGTATCAACATTATGTGGGTTTGTGTGAGCAAGAAGCCAGGGGTTCGAGTGATGGTCCAAAAAGGAGGAGGACATATATATTTCGTGAACGAGAAGAGGCGGAACAAAGGCTAATCGACGACTATTTTGGTGACGACGAGTATGAACCGAAATATCCTGAAGAAAAGTTTAGGCGCATGTATCGTATGAGTTCTACACTTTTTAATAAAATACTCAACGATATCTTAAGTTATAATGTGCAACCCCTGCCTGAGTACTTTAGGTATTTTAGAGTACGGATCGATGCGATCGGTCGTAATAGTATTGGTCCTATTTTAAAGTGCACATCCGCCATACGCCAAATGGCATACGGCACTGCACCTGATGCATTTGATGAGTATTTGCAAATTGCTGAACGTACTTCACGAGAATGCTTAGATCACTTTACTAAATGCATTCACGTTTTATATCATAATAATTTTTTAAGAAGGCCAACTGCAACTGATATTCAAAAAACATATCAATTGCACGAAGAAAAACATGGACTCCCGGGAATGCTCGGGAGTATCGATTGTATGCATTGGGATTGGAAAAATTGCCCAAAGGCCTTACATGGGCAGTTCAAAAGGAGTACTCATAAATACCCAACTCTTATGTTAGAAGCTGTTGCTGATCAAAAATTGTGGATTTGGCATGCATATTTTGGGGTTCCTGGTGCGAATAATGATTTAAATGTGTTATATGGTTCCCCATTATTTGATGATGAAATTGCTGATATAGCTCCAGAGTGTCCGTTTGTTGTAAACGGGCATACATATAGGAAATGTTACTATTTAGCCGACGGTATTTATCCAGCATGGTCTACGTTTGTCAAAACGTTTTCTGTTGCAAGGGATGAAAAATCCTTGAAGTTTAAGAGAGTTTAAGAAGCTGTAAGAAAAGATATTGAACGGGCATTCGGAGTCCTACAAGGTCGTTGGGGTATTATACGACAACCCGCACGTGCAATGCAAATCAACACCCTCAAGAGAATCATGTATTGTTGTATAATTTTACATAACATGATATTGGAAGACGAGGAATTTGAAGTTAACTTCAAAGATATGTTCGTGAATCCAGCACCAAACATTGTTAGAGACTGGGTCGAAAGATGTGACTTACATGTTAGGAAGACAAAAGAACTTCGCGATAGGAAAACGCACAACGAACTTCGAAAAGACCTTGTGGAACATCTATGGAATAATAATGATGAGTAGTTTGTGTTTTTATTTATGTAATGTTTAATAATGTTTAAGTTTTATGTAATTTTTAAGTTTTATGTAATGTTTAATATGTTTTAATTGAATAAAATTTAATTTGAGTTTATTTAAAAAAAATGCTCTGGTGCCAAATCACTCCCACTGAATTCTGGTGCCATGGCATTTCTGGTGTCAAACTCCATTTTGCTGACGTGGCACCACTTTTGAAGTTTAGCACCAAGAGTTTGGCACCACGACTCTCTGTGCTCTAATTATATATTATTATTAGATTAAGAAATAAACAACTAAGGGCTGTTTGGTTTGTAAGTGGGTTTAGATTTAGATTTGGATTTGAGAAAGGTTTAAAAGAAAATGAATGAGAGAAATTAATTAATATTTTAAAAGTATATATATTTTATAAATTAAAAGTGATGAAATGATTTTTTTGAATAAAAAATAATAGTGGGACATATTATGAGTTTCATCTTGTGGATGGGAATTTTTTAAAATTTAATAAATATACTTTATCAACTGAAATTGTCAAAATTCAGGTAGCTAGGTGGAATTCATATTTAGGAACAAAAGGCGCGCGTCAGTCCAAAGTAGAACAATCAAACAATTTATTTTAGATCTCTTTCAACCCAATCCCACTAAAACCCATATACCAAACGGATAATGATTTTACTTGATGGATGAGAAATATGAAATCTTTTTCATACACACAGTTAAAACATGTCAAACACACATAATTATATTAACAAAATTAGTTTGCAATACTTCTTTTTCATATAATACAATGGCATATTAACTGGCCATTACTCTCAGTAAAGTAACAAATATATATGTATATATATATAGGCTTCGGTTCCGTTGAGAAGGTTTTTATTTTGAGAAGATTGAGAAATCTTCGTTTGAGCAAATTGATTCATGTTTTTTGATTTGATTCACAAGTAAACATCATTTAATAGTGAATCGAATCTATAAATCACAAATTTGATTCACAAATCATTGTTAAAATTGAGTTATGATGATGATTCATTAAATTTGTACAGATGATTCAGTATTGTACATATATTGCAAAATCGAGAGATTTTTAACATTGATTCAAAAAAAAATTACACATTTTGAATTATAATCACATTAAAATGAGTTTTACGCTTGAAAAACGTGAATCAAAGTTAGAAATCTATCGTTTTTGAAAACCTTCTCAATCTTCTCTCTTCTCGACAATAAAAACCTCTTCTCAATCGATCCGGAATATTTATAGTCTATAGTATAATCTAAGCCACTAATTGTCTTTAGAGAAACAATGATATAGATCAATGAGAATTTTCTTAAAATAAGCCAAAGATAAGAAGTCAACTATACCGCATATCCGAGCAGATGCGCACCTATTAATTCGGCCCTCCACCCGATCGTAACACTATACTAGAATGACATCTCTCCTATTCTAATCTTCCATTCCTCTCAATGCGCCATACCATAAAGCACGCAATAATGCATTCATAATTGTTTTTCTATCTCTCCGACCACTGCTAACTAAATCGTAAAATTACCCATATCCACAGTCTAATTCACAAGAAATTCGCATTTTCTATGATTCTCCTTCTATTTTTTATCGAGTTCATCTCTACACATGCTACGCCCATACAAAACATGACAAAAAGACAATTCAACACCTTCATTCCACCAGACCAGACCATACCACATCAATAACTGATACTACGAACTCGTATATGGTTAGCAAAAAACTAGATAATAGAGAAATGCATCAAAGAAAATCGTTGCATTCTCTACAAATGCGGTGGTTTTATCACTCTCTCACGCACTTCTTATTTTAATTACTTCTATACAACTGAGAACCCTACCTTATAAATATATATATAATATCATATATATATATAAATAGTATATCTATATTATTATATATATCTATATATTATATATATTACATTGAGATAAGTAAGGATCAAATAAAGAAAACATATAATGAAAGAGATAAAAAAAGGTAAAACCCACAACCACCACATTCTCAGATTCAGTTCCTACACAAAAAGTGTCATTGCATCTCCCTTAAAACTTCTCATTTCCATATCTATATAATTGAGAGTGGCTAGAAATTCCTTCTCCTCTATTCTTCTCATTATAACTTTTTATTCTATTGAGAATGAAAAAGTATAATGAGAAGAATAAGGAAGATTTCTAGCCACAACATTATAGATAGGAAATGATAAAGCTTTAAGCGTGGATTCATGTCCATCTAGCGCATTTATTTTGAGTGCATCTGCGACACACTTGCTACGTTGAGTAGTCTGAGTTTTCTATCTACCTTATCCTTCCTCATTATTATTTTTCTTCTCATTTTGGATTCCTTACAATATATATGAAGTATATATTATTATGTATATATATATATTGTATATAATATATGTATATATAATGTATATTATATATTATATATAGATATATACTTAAAAGTAACAAAACCCAACGCATAACCCGCCCAACGGGCGGGTTCGCTTCATAGAACTTTTTTTGAAACAATGTTTGTCGTTTAGTTCTAATGGTTGTCGTGTTTGTGTAAACATACAATCTTTCAAATCTTACAAATGAACTCCATGTCCCATTCTTATCATTCATAGCGTTAGACAATTCGGAAAACAAAAAACAATGTGCTAATCTAAATAATTATCAGACAATTCGGAAGATTAGCCATACCTCATAATGAATATTATTAGGGTTCTGAGAAAAATGGTACCTATAGAACACAATATTCAAATAGAATGACCAAGAAACATATTAAATTCAAATGATTAACCATATCTCATAGATATTGTCAAAAGATTAACATGCAACCTGTTACATGTGCATAGCCATACCTCGTAATGAATGTTATAAATACAATGACCAAACAACATATTATATTCGAAAGATTAGCCATACCTCAAAGATTTTGTCAGAAGATTAACATGCAACCTCTTACATGTGCATTAAAAAACAAAAATCAACGTGTTAATCTAAAAAATTATCAGACGAACGTGATATAATCGTTGTTAACGTAATGCTACAGAATACATACCTCAACGTGTTAACCCAAAGAGTTATTTGTACGTTTACGTGAAGATGAAATAACACCAAACTCCATAGCTGCTCGATGAGAACAATCGACTATATCAAATTGTAGCCATTAATTAATTAAATAAAAAATAGATTAGTGGGTATGAGAATAATAAAGAAAAAAAAGTGATTATAATACAATATCATGATAAGATCAAACAAAAATGGTAACATATTTACGATCGGTACAAGAGAACATCAGCAACAAACAAGCTATGCACACATTTATTAATCGATTACCAACAATTACTTACTACTACATAGTTGATATCAATAAACATATGATAGATAGGTTAAAAAACGGTTCACCATTTTTTGTTAATGATTGATCGATCAAATCCTTTGTGCTCTCTATAAACCAACGTCAAATTTTTAAATATATTTTATAGACTTTGATTAATATGCCATCCTTTATAAACTAAACAGTATGTTAAAACAAAAGAAGATGACCACCTCATATGATGGAAAGTCATGTCATATAATATATGGCATTTATTATCAATTCATATTGGATTATATCATACGTCAAGAATCTCATACTGCATGACATACCTCAATGTTATAACCATGTGAGGATAAAATCTGGAATACATAACCAAATGAGACGTCAAAAATTGACCCGTTTGAAAAAAACTTGCAAGAACAGTAAACAAAACCCCAAAAAGACAGCAAACGTACCGTACACCCCAGGATTTATGGAGCCCGTTTAATCGCTTCGAGCCTACGTACCGTACACCCCAGGATTTATACAGTCTCGTAACAGTTTATTGTAAACGAGAACAATAACCCCGTAATGCACAATCGGTTTGTAGAGAAAGAAATATTATGGAAAGTATGTGGAGTAAATAAAGATTTCAGAGATGATGATTCTGTTAGAGTGCCTTTACAATAGAGTTCCAGGTCCCTATTTATAGATGTAGATACACTGATTTGAAGCAAGTCAGTTTTCCCATGATCTCACATCCCATGAATCACTCCACATCCCTTATAGTTCGTATACCCCAACTGTTTACAAGCATGCTACAACCCATGTCTTTTGAACTAGTCAATCCAAGAAAGAAAGACTTGTACCTAGGCGTTGGAGAATGCATGTAAACATATATTACCCCCACCATACTCGTTCATCTAAAGTAATTCAAATTAATTCAAGTTTGTTTAGTCAAACTTATAACTAATTTGTCTATCAACATATTTTCATTAAAATGTTCAACCTGTTATATTGAAATTAACATCACTATATATTAATTTCCATCTCATCGGCATCACACTTTCTCAAACTTCCAAAACTTAAGAGGATGTTTAGCCTTAAAAAACTTTAGTCCATACATTATTTTAAGCTATAATTAAAAGTATAAAAGAGTAATACGAGTAGTGTATACCAAAACCAATACGGGTCGAATTTGTTCTATTTTGGATTCCAACGGGTGTAATACCAACACTAATAAAAACTAGGTATAAGAACTCAATTAAACCAAACCCAAAACATTATCACCAAAATAGTCACACTTCTAGCAAGCCAAAAAATAATAAACCATTTTATCCATTCTAAATCTCTATCATCCTCTTGTTCAAAATGATTTCTACCAACTTTCCAAAGGAACATAGCATGTTAAAGCTCAACAAAAGCACTCAACAACAACCATCCGGTGTATAAATTTACTATCCAAAAACCATCTGTGTTAGGCCTACACAATATTAAAGTAAAACCATAAACAAAATCAAACTATTGACCATTAGACCCAAAATTACTCTCTTAATCCAAATGATCATCTATTTTGTGGTTAGGTATCCTAATTGCTTTTGATGGATGCAGTGTGAAATGGTTTGATTTAATGGTGTTAAATATTAAAGAAATTCTACTATCAATGTTTTCTCATCTTTTTTTTGCAGATGATGTGATCATTTACTACGGATTGGATTTGCTAAAGGGGGGACATGGGATTTATTTCCATTCGTGTTCTCCTTGTTTTTATCTTAGCCTGGGTCTCAAGATTTATTATTCCAAGGTCTATATTATTTATAGTATTGGGGTTAATAAAGATGAAGGTTTTAAGTATGGCTAGCTATGCTGGTTGTATTGCAGGTGGATATCCTTTCAATTACCTTGGTCTCCATTGGGTTTCCAATATGAAGTCTATTTGCTAGGGTCTGGTAAGGACGCTTGTTGGATAGTTTTCATATGAGGCTTTCCTTTGAAAAAAGCTAATCTCTGTCGATTGGGGGTCGGGGGGTCTGACTCTTATCAAGTCTGTGCTTGGTAGTCTTGGAATATCTACTATCTATTGAGTTTTCAGAGCACCTGAATCGGTCTTTCAAGGACCTGGAAGAATTCGGGCTAATTTTTTTTGGGGTAGGTAATAAAGATAAAATACAATAATTGGCTTGGGTCAAAAATGGTCAATTATTCTTAATTCTTTCGATAAGGAGGTTATAAATGGCAGTCTTAACTGCTTTTCAACCTTGTTTCTTCTTCAATATAATGGCGTTGGGAGGTTGCTTTTCTTTTCCCAAACGCCTTTTGGGTTCAGGTCATCAAAGCTTTATCCTTGGTCAAGAAGGAGGTTTTCGATACAAATGGTTGTAGCTTCAAGGGATTTGGGCTAACAGTTTTGGAAACCTCTAAATTTTCTCCACTCGAAAGGTATTATCTTATTATACTTTTCGTTTAAAAGGCAGGTTGTTGCCACTCTGTTTTCGATTTTGGAAAGATATTTGGGTAGGGCGAGAACTCCTCTTTTTACAAGGTACAAACGGCTCTATCATCTTGATCAAGACATACGATGGTCTTTAAATCCAATGACCCGTTATAATAATGGGGCAATGGTCTTGGAATTGGTCTCGGACCAATTTTTGGTGTTAGAAATTTTTTTTGCCTATTTATGTGGGACATGTTAATGAATCGGTCAACTAAATATTGATGTCAATGAAGATACTTGTACTTGGAGTCTTGGTCCTAATGGTACTTTTACCGTTAAGGATGCTCGTTATAGGATTGACCAAAATATCCTTCCCACTCTTGCTCATGCTACTACTTGGGATAAATCTATCCCCCGGAAGGTCAATGTGTTTATGTGGAGGCTTTCCTTGGACCGACTCCCTCATAGATTGAATCTCTCTTCGCGTGGTATGGATATTCCGGCCATCTCTTGTCCTTCTTGCAATGCCAATGTTGAATCTGCTAATCATGTTTTCTTCGAATGCGACATTGCTACCGATATGTGGAAGCTCGTTTTTAGATGGTGTGATATTCCTCTTTTTCAAGCTTCTTCTTGGGATTCTTTCAATGATTGGATCATCTCTTGGCATGCTTCTAAAGAGAAAAAACACAGGTTCTATGTTATTACTACTTCGGTTCTTTGGTGGCTTTGGAGATACCGAAATAGCGTCACGTTTAACTCTCAACCGTTGAGGAAAAGTGATCTATTCGATAATGTTCGTTTCTCTTCATTTTCGTGGCTTCACAATAGGGACCATATGAAGTTATCTTGGAATGACTGGCTTATGTATCCCCTTTCGATCACGCGTAATGGCAATGGTTAGAGCTGCTTTTGGTTTTTTCCTGAAGCTGGCGTTCAAGTTCGCTGGGTTGGCGTACCTGTACGCCAAGGTTTTTTCGTTTGGCATCTTCGTCGGTTTTGAGGATGGTTCTTCTTTTCATCCTTCTCTCGCGACTTGTTTGGGGTTTCATCAAAATCCGTCCCGAAGTGAAAACCGGTGGCTCGGCCTCCGGGATGGGGGGTTTTTCTTTTGTCGAAGTGAAAACCGATCCGTCGGCCTTCGTGTCAAAAGTTTTTTCATCCCTTTTGATTCCCTCGCAGTTAAAGTCTCAGGATTTTACCATTTTTTGATGTTATGTAATTCTTTTTGTTGACTCTATTGTACTTTATGTTTCTAGCGTCTTGCTAGACTCTTTTTTTATATATATTCCATCTTTGCCGTTAAAAAAAATCCAAATGTCATCTAAGCTAGGCTTACACCACATAGGAAGAGTGTATTTTAAAATTAAATCAGGCTAAAGATTCTACATAATAAAATGAATCGTAGATCATAAACCAAGAAATAATAAGACCCTCCAACCAGGAACACTGACATCCATCTTTTACCAAATCAAAATCATAAACCTCTAACCAAAAGTCACCCAAATTGCTGCAATATAAACGCACACAAATCCAAATGCATTCAAAACAGGATGCACCAAAAAGCTCAATGAAACAGCACCAAAAAGCATCCCAATAATAATGATTAAAACAAGATCAACACCAAAATAAAACGCCATAATGATGATAAGAACCTAAAAAACAGAAACAGTTAGTTTAAATACACCTATCCCTACCACGTTTACCCACATCACTCAGAATAGCAACGGGATAATGAATCCTATGAAACCTCACATTCATACCCCATTTTATAGACCCACCCATCACTCATGAAAAAAGATGAAACCTAACAAATCTAAAACCAGGATTTTCAAAGCATGATTTCATCTAACCAAGTATCTCTCTTCCATTAGAAAATTTGAATATTTATTCACCTCTAACATCATTGTATCCATGATAATATGATATTATTATGGTTAAGGAAATAATATCACTTAACCTTATGTACCCACTTTAGTGTGTATATGGTGTGTATAAGCGTCATATCATCACCAAGATCCACTGTCCCACATAGAATCAGCTTAACCTCAAAACATGTAGCGAACAAATACATGAATAAAAAAAGGCCATGGTACGTTAGTGAATAAAAAAAGGCCATGGTATCATTATAACAGCCTATATCATAAAGATGTGGATTCACACTTTGAGCTTTCTTGAGGTACTGAGGTTTGACAAAACTTGTTTTACAGTTACGATTAAGCATATTTATTGTTTGAACTGACTGACCAGTTTTATAAACAATGTCATTCAAAACTTTGACTTGTATTTTCAAATTGATGACCTTTATGATTTCTTTATCTTTATGAGTTTTGAAAAACTTTTCATGTTCCTCTTTTTGAAATGAATTTTTGGAAATGGTTCTTTTATGTGCAGAAAGCTCGTTTTCCATTTCTGAAAACTTTTTATTCAAATTTATTATTTTTTTTAGTATAAGCATTAAAAGACTTTTCAGATGTGACTTTTTGTTCCGCGAGTAAACCATAAGCTTTTGCACATTTAAGTTCAACATTTTTCACAAAATCAGACTCTTTGTACCTCTTGAGCTCATTATTGAAGAACGTGTTAGCTTCTCATAAAGCTTTGTTTGATGATTCTAGAGATTTATTATTTGTTTGCTTCTATCAATTTCAATTTTCATTTGTTCAATTAAAGAAGCAATCAATTTACGTTTTTCCTGAAGCATTTGATCATCCTAGTCAGTCTCGCCTCCATTATTACTCATATATGATGAATCACCTTGTTCTACCAGATATGTGTCATTAATAGATTCAGGTTGCTCAGGATGTTGTATCTCATTAGCAAACACATTATAGTTATCATTACTATTATGTACCTTTTTCAATGGCTTAGTATCAAATGTGACAACCATGACTTGAGCAGGTTAGTCAAACCGTTAGTGTTGACTTATGTGTCTGTTGCAAAGTATGGTTTATGTGATTCTATGTGTTTATATGTGTTTTTGAGGTACTGGTAACCAATATTTTGTGTGTGATCATCTCAATGAGATTAGAATGATGGGAAAATTTGTTGAGTTCATTTCGTTCATTTTTAATGAAAAGGAAATAATTTTTGATAATTGAGCGTTTGTAAGTTAGTTGTGTAAGTATATATATACGTATACGTATTTTGTGTTAGTTATCTAAGATAGGTTTAGCTTTTAAGTGTTAAATTAAGAAAATGTAAAATTTCTATTTTTGGAAAGTTAGGTTAGAAATGAAAAGTTATTTTTAGAAATGTAGTAAACTGCGTTTATGCAAAATGGTTTAGTCAAATAAGTAAATATTCTTACAAAAACTTAAGGTTTTAATTGTAAATATATGATTAATAATATATATATATATATTATAATATAATATATATAATATATATATATATTTATCTATATATATATTCGGCGAGTTAGGGGTTAAAAAGAAAGAAAAAAAAAGAAATCCTAGTTATAATCTAAAACCTAATTAGACTTAAACTAAAACACATCTAGGGGGTTTATAAATACAAGATTAAAATCCCTAAACTCCCCTATGTGTGTAATCGGCCGAAACCAAGAAGAGGAGAAGAGAAGAAATTTTTAGGG
The DNA here is from genome assembly GCA_026074375.1 of Tanacetum coccineum. Lineage (NCBI taxonomy): Eukaryota > Viridiplantae > Streptophyta > Magnoliopsida > Asterales > Asteraceae > Tanacetum > Tanacetum coccineum. Next base: position 12,059 of record BQNB010086209.1, on the reverse strand, counting down.
TTTTACTTTTAAGGTATGATTCGATCTTAGTTAATTCTAGTTTTAATTTTTCTTAATTCTAGTGATCCAACATGATGGATTAGGGTTATAAATTAGGATTTATAAATTAGGGTTCTTAGGTTTCTGGAAGTTTATGATGTATAGGTCATATTTGATCATTAGTTTAATTGTTTACATGATTGGGATCGTCGGTTAGGGTTTAATCTTTGAGGATAGTCGTTTTAATTCACCGCAGAAATTTAGTCAAACTTGTAGAGGTCATAACTCGGTCATAAAAGATCAAATAAATAATTTACAACATACTGGAGATAACCTCAGAGAGTCTACTTTCCAGAAAAGTCGGCCTCATGAGTTTTTATGGTCGGGAAGTGGGTCAAATGGTCATTATAAAATCAGTGTGTAAAACAGTAACGAATTTCAGTTTTGATTTTTATTTTTCTAAAAATACTTAGACATTGAATTAGAGGCTCTAAGTCACGTGAAAGTTAGTTCATATATTGTTTGTTTTCTATGAATTTTGGATAAGGTCATAGGGAGGTCTAAGTTGGTTAACCAATGCCATACTTTTAGAAGGTCAGATTCTGGATGAATTCTAAACACTTTGGATTAATGAATTTCTAAGGGGTATTTGTAAAAGGGTAATGGCTTTGGGAGAGCTATGAGAGGTTCATAGGACATGTATGTAGCATGACGAATTTTGGTTTGAATTATGGGAGTGTTTAAGTAGTGCGTTTAGGGCGTGCAAGTTTAGGACGCGTAAGTGGGTGTAAAATTCTGCTTAAAACCAGAAAGTACAAAGTGTGGTATCAAAGTCTAAATGACATATGTAAGAGTGGGTAAAGGTTTTAAATAATAATAGGACTATGGTAGATAGCTTAGATATCCATCATAGTTGAGGTTACATCATATTGGGTTGAATGCCTAATTGATGGTAGCTTATAATGTGTTTAATTGTTTAGATTGTTCGTGAAGTTTTGTGAAGTTTTGTTGGATCCTTTTGGAAGCTAAGCATCAGGTGAGTTTCATAGTCCCTTCTTTTTAATGTTTTTAAATTGGGATGGAAATGAGTGAAGTGGTTTTTGGAAATAGTTTTTGAATTGCTGTGATATTGTTTTTGCTCTTCTGTGGACATTATGTAGATTGTCATATAGGCATTTGTTGTTGCATGATATTGTGTTGTGTTGAGGATCATTAATGGTGAGGCTGATCATCTCACGGATTGTTAATTTAAGAATGATCAACTCAGTGAATTGGTATGGGTCCATGCCTAAATATAAGCTTCAGCTGGTAGACTTTTAGGTACGTAAGTGACGTATGTGAGATCGAAGGGGTATGCCTACCCAGTATATGTATGGTTGGTTTGATATGGTGATTTGGTTTGCATGTTAGCATAAGTTCATATTTTGCATAATTGTCCTATATTGTTTTTGTTGGAATCTAAGATTTGATGATTACAAAACTACATATGCTTATATGAAGATAAATGAAACAAGAAGGACTTAATATGATATGTTGGACTTTGACTAAAACATTAATGATGATTGGAAGTTACAAAATCAACATTATGATATATAAATGTGTTTTAATGATAATTAATGTCATAATGATAATTAATGTCATTAATGTGTTTTATTAGAATTCCTTTGTAACGTCTTATGGTCTCTATTATATAAAGAGACATAGACTCATAGGTTTAAGATCCATCCATAGAAACATCGACTGATGAGAGTCGAATAGTAAAGGTGTGTGTGTGTACACCATAGTTAGGTTTAGTATTTTGTTAGTACACCATAGTTGTTGGTGTAGCCCCAAGTTATAGTTGGGGTAATAGGGAAACGTTCAATGAAGAAAACCTTGTTTAATAACATCATTGTTCTTTATATTCCGCTGCATGTTTATGATGTTATTTGTAAAACGATCCTAGATGGGTTTAAACGATCTTATCATGTGGTATCAGAGCCTGGTGGCTCTCGATCTAGGATTACAAGGTTTTTGAAGAAACCCTAAAACCCTAAATTTCAAGAAACCGATTTGTGGTAAAAGTTTTATGGGGTTTTGGAGTTAAATTGCTATAACAATCTTTATGATCGTCCTCTCTACCTTTTTGGTATGTCAATACGATCCTTCAAGTATTGTTATTATTCAAGGTTTTCTTGTATAATTGATTTATGATGGATGGTTTTAGATCTCCTGATGGAACTGTTATTCACAACAGTTTATTCTTATTGATTTATGGCTCATTTTGGATTTATTGAAGAGGTGATTACGAAGAAAATTGAATATTGCTTATTTGATGTTTAGTTGAGTTTCACATATGCGTGTTCTTATCATACCTTTTAGCATGAGGTAACTTGTTCGTGCTTATAAACGTTGTGACGAAGACTTGACGAATCTAGCAAAGGTGTGTGATTTTTCTTATAGGTGCTCAATGCTCACATTTGCTATCACTTTAGTCATGTGTCTCATAGAAGATGAGGATTTTGTCAAGAGGTTGCGGTCTACTTATATTTCACAGATTTATTTATAAGTTCGACGTCACGTGGATAGTGCAAGACATAAGACACAAGTTTGGGAGATTCAACTTCTTCGAGGCAAATGTTGTTATACCTAGATTTCTTTCTTCAGGTGATTCACTTGCACTACATTAGAGCCAACAGAGTTTCGAATTCAAGAGATGGTAAGACATATGGGGTTCAGAGGAAGCTTATTGTTAAAATGTTTAACCATCTACATGCTCCACTTGAGGGGAAGTGTTTTTCATACTACTCACGCTGATCTTTATACAACTCGCTAGTTTATATTTCTACTGCTCAAAGTCATTTTTCGTATTATGCTTCATGGAGGGTATTTTGAGTATTGGAAGGCTGGATTAGTAGTTGTGGTATATGGTTTGTAGCTGTTATGATCCAAGTTGCATTTCTACAGTAGACCCCTATTGGATGATTACAAAAAGGGGAAGAAGATTCGTGATTTGCAGCTTATTATTTTATGTGGTGGCATGTTCAAAGAGATCAATAAGTCAAGGAGAAGCTTTGAAGATTGTTTCATTTTATGAGACCTTTTTTGTAATAGTCAAATAGTGGAATATTGTTGGAAGTCTTAAGATTGATGATTACAAAACTACATAGCTTATAAGAAGAAAAATGAAACAAGAAGGACTAATATTGATATGTTTGGGACTTTGACTAAAACAATAATGATGATTGGAAGTTAGTCAAAAATCAACATATGATATAAAAATGTGTTTTAATGATAATTAATGTCATAGATGATAAATAAGTCATTAATGTTTTTTATTAGAATTCCTTTGTACGTCATAGTGGTCTCTATTATATAAAGAACATGGACTCATAGGTTTTAAGTCCATTCCTAGAAACATGACTGATGAGAGTCGAATTATGCAAAAGTGTGGTTGTAGTGTACACCATAGTTAGTTAGTTAGTTAGTTAGTACAAACCATAGTATTGTGGTAAGCCACCAAGTATAGTTGGGGTAATAGGGAAACATTCCAATGAAGAAAAACCTTGTTTAATAACATCAATTGTTCTTTATATTACCGCTGCATGTTATGATGTTATTTGTAACACGATCCAATATGGGTTAACGATACTTATCGAGTTTTGTTAATCACAGTAAAATTGGTTTGGATAAGGTTTATAATGGTGTTTCTTAAACCAATTACTCTCAACCAACGTTGTGTTTGAACCGTTTTAAGCATCATTTTCAGGTGAGCATCCCGGGGTATACGATAAAGAGAAGTGGCTAGAAAGATACCAAAGGATGTCTTGAAGTTTATGGCTTTACTGTCTTGAATTTTGCATTGTTTGAATTTGGATAATTGTTGCATGTAATTTATTTTCCTTGTATTGGTGAGACTCCTTTCATTAATACAAGATGATGTTTTGTTTTGAATTATCGATATCGTCATGACACATTGTGTCCCATGACTCATTTATGCATTTTAGAGTTTCTCTATTTTCGACACCATTATCTTGTGATGATATCCATGACGTTACGCCTCGTGTTTCCGCCTTGACGGGGTGTGACAGATTGGTATCAGAGCCTATGGTTATAGAGAACTAGGTGGTTGAGCCTAGACTATAGCTTAAGGGTCCCTCATATAGATTCATTTAGGGCTTATGTGTAACTATATACTAATTACGCTTATTTTCCCAAGTTTCATAAAGTACCTCATACTATATATTATATATATATATATATAAGTTGAGTTTTTCTTTGTTATTTCGAGATCCGTGTCCTGATATAGTCTATGTTTTGTGATCTATTATAGTATATCTCCTCCTATTCGTAGAAAGTATCATGATTCAGTTGCTTTCACAACTAGGTGTAAGAAGATTAAGAAATGCAGGCGGAGTAACCGCAAGATCCGAATTCCTATTGCTATGTGGCCGTGTAGAGTCGAAGAGAAGATGAACCTAAAGGAAGTTAATGGACAAGCGGTTGAGGAAATTGAAACAAAGATAATTTCCAAGGATGGCACTATCACCAGAGTTCCTAGAAAATTTCAAGGGTATGAAACGTCTGAAGAAGAGCCGGTAGAACAACCTAGAAGACATGACCTTTATGGATTTGTAGATCACCCACAACTTCAACAAGGAAATTTGATGAATGAGTTTGCACCACATCGGCTACCTCAGCCAAAGGATAACATAAATGGATGGTTAATAGAAAATGAGGAAGAAGTTGAGAGGGATGAAGTGGACTCGGACCTTGAGTCCACCGCAAGTAGTAAACCTGTGTGGGAGAAGACAACTGAAGATGATCATGACCGCGCGTCTCGTAACTGCCCATGGTGTTCTAAGTGATTGATGTGTTTTTTTAGCTTGTTTTTCTTTCTTTCGACGTTTGGAGCCATGTTAGGAATGTTATTTTCAATGCTTGAATTCTGAGTATTAATAATAAAAGTGATTATTAGGATTATTCCTTGTGTTATTTGCTGGTTTCATTTTTTTAAGGTGCTATATGGTGTGTTATATTATGAAGTGTCTTCATAGGAGGGAGTACAACTGTGAAAGGGGGCATCTATAATTATGGTGGCCAACATAATTATACATGCGCCACGACACAGGTGGACTTGCAAGTATGATTACATGGATTATTGTTGATGCGTTGTATGTATGTATATGGTTATTAAGAAGTATGATTTGATCATGATTCTTGTTATATGGTCTAATGTATATAAATTTTTTTGTCATATAGAAAATGGCTCCATCACGTCGAAGTGGCAACAACGATAACAACAACAATGAAAACCCTGACATTGCTGCTATTATCGCACAGCAATTGCAAACCATTCTGCCTCAGATTGTCACTCAAGTGACTAACAATGTGAACAATGCTAATAACGGTAATGGAGGAAATGGTGGTGGTGGAAATGGTAATGGTGGGAACAATGGATGCACTTTCAAGGCATTCCAATCTTGTAATCCCAAGGAATATGATGGGAAAGGAGGTGCAATAGCGCTTACTCGTTGGATCGAGAAAATGGAAAATGTGATAGATAATAGTGGTTGTGCTGAGAATCAAAAGGTAAGGTATGCGGCTAGTTCATTGGTGAATAAAGCTTTGACTTGGTGGAATACTCAAGTCCAAGAAAGAAGACGTGTGGCTGCAATGGCCATGGCATGGAACGATTTTAAGGCATTGATGGTTGAAGAGTTATGTCCAAGTAATGAAATGGAGAAATTGGAGAATGAGTTTTGGAATCACAAGATGGTGGGGGCTAATCATGTTGCCTATACAGATAGATTTCATGAGTTGGCCAAGTTGGTCCCACACCTAGTTACTCCTGAGTCATCTCGTATTAAGAGGTACATAGCTGGACTAGCTCCTGAGATTAGAGGAATGCTTCGAGCAACCCAACCAACTATTCAGAATGCAATATTAAGGGCAGGGATACTAACTGATGAGGCAGTCAGCTGTGGCACTTTGACTAAGGGTAGTGATAAGAGAAAGGGAGTGGAAGAGTCTAGTAAGACTGGAGGATCGTGGAAAGACAACAAGAAGGCAAAGATGGGAACTGGGTTTGTAGCGACAGCCCCTACTAGAAATGAAACTGCAAGCTCAAGTGCTAAGTGTGGCAAGTGTTATACTTTTCATCCAGAAAACAGACCTTGCAATGTGTGCTTTAATTATCAGAAATCGGGTCATTTTGCCAGGGATTGTCGGGCACTGGTTAGGCAAGTAGCTCCGGTGAATGCTGTGAGAATGAGTAACAATTACGAGCGTGTACTATGATGTGTGGGGGGGTTGTCCCCCCCCCCCCCCCCCCCCCCCCCCCCCCCACCCCCCCCCTGTGGTGGGCCAACCCCCCGGGCCGCGTGGGGGGGGGAGGGGGGGGGGCGGGGGGGGGCTAGCCCGATCAGTGCCACTACACTTGTCCCAAGTTGAATCGAGCACATATTGGCATAGTTGGAAATCAATTGGCTTTGGAGGGCAGCCGAAATAACCGAAGCAATGGAAATCAGGTTAGAGGAAGAGCTTTCAACGTGAATGTGAATGCAATGGAAGCGGTCCAGGATCCTAAAGTTGTAACGGGTACGTTCTCTCTGAATGATCACTTTGTTACCATATTATTTGATTCTGGAGCCGATTTTAGTTTCATATCTACTGAATTTGCGCCCCTACTTAATGTGAGACCTAGCATTGTGAATCCTGGTTATGTAATAGAAGTAGCTGATGGTAAGAAAGTAGAAGTGGATAGAATTATCCGTGACTGCAAACTAGAACTAGGAGGTTCCCTGTTTAGCATAAACTTGATACCTTTGGGTCATGGAAGCTTTGATGTGATTGTGGGAATGGATTGGTTGTCCCAACATAAGGCTGTGATAGTATGTCATGAGAAGGTAGTAGAAATACCCGTGGAGGATGGTAGGATCCTTAGGGTACATGGAGAACGGGCTGTAGGAATCACCAAAGCGTTGAAGAGTGCAAAGGAGGATGAACCAAAGTTGAACGACATATCCGTGGTACGTGAATTTGAGGATGTGTTTCCAGAGGACTTGTCAGGATTGCCTCCGCAACGGCAGGTGGAGTTTCGCATAGATCTAGTTCCTGGAGCGACGCCAATTGCGAAGTCTCCATATCGTTTAGCGCCTTCAGAGATGCAAGAATTGTCTGGGCAGCTGCAAGAGTTGCAAGACAAGGGTTTCATACGACCTAGTCATTCTCCATGGGGAGCGCCAGTATTATTCGTTAAAAAGAAGGATGGTTCGCTTCGTATGTGCATCGACTATAGAGAGCTGAACAAGTTGACGGTTAAGAATCGATATCCTCTTCCAAGGATTGATGATTTGTTTGACCAACTACAAGGATCGTGATTTTTCTCCAAGATAGACCTTCGGTCAGGCTATCATCAACTCCGCGTGCATGAAGACGACATACCTAAGACGGCATTTCAAACACGATACGGACATTTTGAGTTTACGGTTATGCCTTTTGGGCTAACCAATGCACCTGCAGTTTTTATGGACCTGATGAACAGAGTCTGTAAACCGTACTTAGATAAGTTTGTTATTGTATTCATTGATGATATCTTAATCTACTCAAAGACGAAGGAAGACCATGAAGTTTAATTGGGTTTGGTGCTGGAATTGTTAAGGAAGGAGAAGTTGTATGCCAAGTTCTCCAAGTGTGAATTTTGGTTGCAAGAAGTACACTTTCTTGGTCATGTTGTTAACCAGAATGGTATACATGTAGACCCAAGCAAAATAGAAGCGGTAAAGAATTGGAAGACCCCTACGACGCCTTCCAACATTCGATCATTTTTAGGATTAGCCGGGTACTACCGACGGTTTATTGCAAATTTCTCCAAAAATGCTAAACCTCTTACCTCGTTAACTCAGAAGAATCAGAAGTATGTGTGGGGTATAGAGCAAGAAGAGGCTTTTCAGACCTTAAAAAGTAACTTGTGTGATGCACCCATATTGACGTTACCTGATGGAGTTGAAGATTTCGTAGTTTATTGTGATGCATCGAACCAGGGATTAGGTTGTGTACTCATGCAAAGAGGCAAAGTTATTGCCTATGCATCAAGGCAACTGAAAACCTATGAGAAGAATTATACGACACATGATTTAGAACTGGGAGCTGTTGTGTTTGCTCTTAAGACTTGGAGACATTATTTGTATGGTACTAAGAGTGTTATCTATACCGATCACAAAAGTCTTCCACACATTTTTGAAGAGTTGAACATGCGCAAAGAAGATGGATTGAGTTGTTTAGTGATTATGATGCGAATCGTTTACCATCCTGTAAGGCGAATGTGTAGCTTGTTGCACTTAGAAGAAGGAACGTTGAAACCTAGCGTGTAAGGGCCCTACAAAGACTGGTTCAAATTGGAATGAGAGAAAGGATACAAGTAGCCCAAAGTGAGGCGCTTAGGCAAGAGAATATACTTATGGAGAATCTGCATGGCTTAGATCAGCAGATGGAAAAGAAGGAGGGTGAGAGTTTGTATTTTATGGACCGTATATGGGTTCCATTGATAGGAGACGTGAGAACGATAATTATGGACGAAGCTCACAAGACTAAGTATTCTGTGCATCCGGGAGCTGATAAGATGTACTATGACCTTCGAGATAGGTATTGGTGGCCGGGAATGAAGAGAGATATTGCTACTTATGTTAGTAAGTGTTTGACATGTTCAAAGGTAAAGGCTGAGCATCAAAGGCCTTCGGGTTTGTTGCAACAACCTGAGATACCTGAATGGAAGTGGGATAAGATCACTATGGATTTTATCACAAAGTTACCTAGGTCAAAAAGTGGAAATGACACGATTTGGGTTATAGTCGATAGACTGACTAAGTCAGCTCATTTCCTAGCTATAAGAGAAGACTATAGTACTGAGAGATTGGCAAAGATCTATGTCGATGAAATAGTCGCGAGACATGGAGTTCCAGTGTCGATTATTTCGGATAGAGATGGACGATTTACGTCGCGTTGCTGGCAGACTGTGCAAAAAGCATTAGGAACGAGGTTGGATATGAGTACGGCTTATCATCCCCAAACGGATGGACAAAGTGAGCGTACGATTCAGACCCTAGAAGATATGTTGAGGGCGTGTGTAATTGATTTTGGTGGTAGCTGGGATGTTCATCTACCATTGGCTGAGTTTTCTTACAATAATAGCTATCATTCGAGTATAAAATGTGCTCCGTTTGAAGCCTTGTACGGAAGGAAGTGTAGGTCGCCTGTTTTATGGGCTGAGATTGGGGAAAATAGTTTGATTGGACCTGAGTTGATTCAAGAAACGACTGATAAAGTTGTGTTGATAAAGGAGAAGCTCAAAGCAGCAAGAGATCGTCAAAAGAGCTATGCTGACAATAGACGCAAACCATTGGAATTCGAAGTAGGAGATCGAGTGATGTTGAAGGTATCACCTTGGAAAGGTGTAATACGTTTTGGGAAAAAGGGAAAGTTAGCACCAAGATACGTAGGACCATTTGAGATTCTCGAAAGGATCGGTCTGGTGGCTTATCGATTGAGATTGCCGGAGGAATTAAGTGGGGTACACGATACGTTTCACGTGTCAAACTTGAAGAAATGTTTGGCAGATGCTAGTTTACATGTGCCGTTAGATGAAATAAAGGTTGACAAAACTCTTCGTTTTGTTGAGGAACCCGTAGAGATAATGGATCGTGAAGTTAAGAGTTTGAAGCGTAGTAAGATAGCGTTAGTAAAGGTTCGTTGGAATTCCAAGCGTGGCCCTGAGTTTACTTGGGAACGCGAGGATTATATGAAGTCTAAGTATCCTCAGTTGTTTGTTGATCGTGCTGATTCATTGGCTAGTTAAATCTCAGGACGAGATTTCCTCTAAGGAGGGGATAATGTGACAACCATGACTTGAGCAGGTTAGTCAAACCGTTAGTGTTGACTTATGTGTCTGTTGCAAAGTATGGTTTATGTGATTCTATGTGTTTAAATGTGTTTATGAGGTTTTGGTAATCAATCTATTGAGTGTGATCATCTCAATGAGATTAGAATGATGGGGAAATTTGTTGAGTTTATTTTGTTCATTTTTAATGACAAAGAAATAATTGTTGATATTGGAGCGTTTGCAAGTTAATTGTGTAAGTAAATATATACGTATACTTATTTTTTGTTAGTTACCTAAGATAGGTTTAGCGTTTAAGTGTTAGACTAAGAAAATGTAAAATTTCTATTTTTAGAAAGTTAGGTTCGAAATGAATAGTTATTTTTAGAAAGGTAGTGAACTGTGTACTACCAGCAGGAACTGGGTACTACCAGCAGGAACTGGGTACTACCAGCAGGAACTGTGTACTACCAGTAGGAACTTTGTACTGCCAGTAGGAACTGTATAACTACCAGTAGGAACTAGAAATTCATAAATTCCTAACAGTAGTTAACTGCGTTAATACAAAAAGGTATAGTCAAATTAATTAAGGTTTTAATTGTAAATATAAAATAAAAAAAATAAAAAATATATATATATATATATAAATATTTCGGCCGAATATAGGGAAGAAAGAAAAAAAAGAAAAATAGTTAAATACTAATCCTAATCTAATAACTAGTTAGAGTTAGTTTAGGATTCTACCTAGGTGCCTATATATACTAAACCTAGAATCCCTAATTCCCCATTCACCCTAGTCGACCGGCCAAAGAAGGAGAGGGCAAGAAACGAAATTTTTTTTGGTTTAATCTTAAGGTACGAGTTCGATTTGTTAATTCTAGTTCGTTTATTTTACTAGTAACTTAGTTATGATGGATTAAGGTTTAAACTTAGTTTTATAAATTAAGGTATTTAATTTCCAGAAAGTTTATGATATTATGATGTTAGCTTAATCATTAGATTAATTAGATTAATGATATGAGCATGCGTTAGGGCTTAGATCACTCGAATTAGGTGTTTAATTCACTGCAGAAAGTTAGGCAGTTTTGTAACGAGCATAACTCGGTCATAAAAGATCAAATAAATAAGTTACAACATATTGGAGATAACCTCAGAGAGTCTACTTTCTAGAAAAGTCAGCCTCATAAGTTTTTATGGTCGGGAAGTGGGTCAAATGGTCATTACAAAATCAGTGTGTAAAACAGTAACGAATTTCAGTTTTGGTTTTTATTTTTCTAAAAATAGTTAGACACTGAGTTAGAGGCTCTAAGTCACGTGGAGGTTAGTTCATATATTGTGTGTGACCTATGAATTTTGTCTAAGGTCATAGTGGGGTCTAAGTTAGGTAATTAATGCCATACTTTTAAAAGGTCAGATTCTGGACGAATTTTAAACACTTTGGATTAATAAATTTCTAAGGGGTATTTATAAACGGGTAGTGACTTTGGGAGAGTTATGAGAGGTTCATAGGACACATATGTAGCATGGTGAATTTTGGTTTGAATTATGGGAGTGTTTAAGTAGTGCGTTTAAGCACGCAAGCGAGAGTAAAATTCTGCTTAAAACCAGAAAGTTTAAAGAGTAGCATTTAAGTATAAATGAATTATGTAAGAATGGGTAAAGGTTTTAAATGATTATAGGACTATGATAAATAGCCTAGGTATCCATCATAGTTGAAGTTACATCATATTGGGTTGAATACCTAATTGATGGTAACTAATAATGTGTTTAATTGTTTAGATTGTTCGTGAGATTTTGTGAAGTTTTGATTGGATCTATTTGGAAGCTAAGCTTCAGGTGAGTTTCATAGCCCCTTTTTCTTGTGTTTTATTGGGGTGAAAATGATGCTATGTGTTAAACTGTTTTAATTGCTGTGATTATTTGCTACGTGTTATTGCTTCGTGAATAGTTCGGTTGGGAGTGGTCTTTACTACTCAACTCAAACCAACTGAAGGGTTGAAATAATACCTACTGATTTGTGGCACGCTCCATGGCTTAGTGATCAATTGGAGTGGAATTTGTGGCACGCTCCATGGCTTAGTGATCAATTGGAGTGGAATTTGTGGTTAGTTCGGTTGGGAGTGGTCTTTACTACTCAACTCAAACCAACTGAAGGGTTGAAATAATACCTACTGATTTGTGGCACGCTCCATGGCTTAGTGATCAATTGGAGTGGAATTTGTGG
>BQNB010086208.1:3122-28259 GCA_026074375.1 Tanacetum coccineum | reverse complement strand
TAAACTAATTAATATTAAACCTAAATTAATTATTTAAATTAACTAAAACTAACAGCTGTTAAGACTAGGGGACTAACAGTGAAAGAACACAAGGACAAACGGGGTAACAAGGCAGTTAACACTAGGGACTAACAAAGTCAACTATAATAAAGTAAATTACACAAATGGTCCCTGAGTTGGACCCCGATTACAAAGTGGGTCCAACAGCTTATTAGACAAAACTTATAAAAGCAAACTTATTCAAGGGCTTAAGAGGAACATTTTTTGTAATAAGCACTTAAGCTGAATTGAACTAAATAAGCTAGAAACTTAGCTTTTTGAAACTGCAGTGGCTAAATAAGCTTAACAGCTTATTTAGCTTTTCTTTATGGGATTTAAGCTACAAAATAAGCTAGAAAGCTAGGGGGATAAGTCACTAGGCTAAGGGTGTCCTAAATAAGCTAAGGTCACTAAGAATAAGCCCCTAAAATAAGCTAAAACAGAAACAAGCTATGTAACAGTTTTATATAAAAGACAGAAAAAGAGGACTTTTAAGCTAATATTAAGCTAACTAAATAAGCATTCTAATTAATTTAAGCTGCTAAACCTAAGAGGGACACCTATAAGCTACATTAAAAATCACTAAGGTCCTAAGGCTATGTTTAAAATAAGCTAGAAAAATTGGGCTTAACCCTGGTGCTCAGCACCAGGGGAGGTTATGCAGTAAGCTTAAGGCTTTTTGGGCTTATCACAATAAGCACACTTTAGCTTTTTAGTTAAAACCAAACAAAGACAGATGTACAATGGAGGCAAATGAGCTTATTTTCAAAAGTTGAGAGCTTAGGGAACAATATAAGCTGCTGAACCATGGGCTTAAAATTGGCTACTTTCAAAAAAAATACACACATTCATATTGACTCATACTTGGTCAAGTTTAAAAGACAGCACAAAGGGTGTTTTAAAATGACTAGAAACAACCAAATAAGCACAACCAAAGTGTGCTTAAGCTGCTTATGCAGCTTGAGCACTTAAGCTCAAGTTGGCTTTTTGAAAATTTGACAGAATCTAAAATAAACCTAAAAACTTATTTTCAAACCAAAATTGGTGATTTAAGTGACTTAATAAAGCCTACTCACTCAGCCAAAGTTGGCTGAGTGAGCTTGACCCATACCAAACCCAAAATGCCCCATTTTAGCACTAAACCAAACACTCCCTTATTTTATAAAATACGTTTTTAATTGAATTTTAATGAAGGGAAGGCTGAGAAAAGGTGATCACTAGTAAGGTTTTAACAACTTTAACACATTTTGATATAAAATAGACAGAATTAGAGCTTATATAAAACTTGAAAATGCGACAGTGGTAATAGCAATTTTTCAAAGTAAAAACTTTTAAACTTTCATTAAAATAAAACGAATTACAACATAAATCTTTAAAATAGAACTGAAGTACAATAATGCTAGAAAAAGAAATACTGAAAATTAAAATTTAAACTAAAACATGGTGTGTCTACTTCGGCTTGTTCTTCTAGCTTTTATACAAGTCCAAAATGTTTCTTTGTTCATGGGTTGTGCTACTTGTGAGTGTACAATGTCCCCAAGGCAATCCTAGCCCTTGTTTCACCTTTCTACACCATCTCACCATCCATGGGGTTCGGGTTTTTGTGGGATTGCCAAATTGGCAGAGTTATAAGGGGACATGGTAAGTGGGAAAGGGTGAGGGCATTAATGGGGTGTACTGGGAGGTGGTATGGGCGTGAAACCGTGGGGGAGAGGGGTTTTAGGTTTTGGCGCCAAGTGGTTCGAGGGTACGGGTTGTTACAGGTTTTAAAAGAAAGGTTTGGAAAAGATGCACAAATGGTCCTCCACGTTTCTCTCTCTTTTCATTTCTTTTAAAGCCCAAGTTTAGTTATACTCAAGTTTAGAAAGTGGCAGAATTAGTCCCCCCCGTTTTATAACCAAAAGAAATAAAGAAGGTTTTGGCTTATTGCAAGAATGGTCCCTCTGGTTTATTAACTAAAGAAATAAAGAGACTTTAGGTAAATTGCAATTTCAGCCCTTGTGGTTTTATAACTTTAAAGAATAAAAAGGTTAGGGTAATTGCAATTTCAGTCCTTGTGTTTTATTTCTCTATTTTTCTTTTTAAAACAATCTTTCAAACTTGGCAATTTAGCCCCTAAAGTTTATAAAAATGGATTTTGGGCTTTTGTTGGGCTTGGGTTTTGTGTTGGGCTTTTGGGCTTGTATTGGGCCCAATTGAGTGTGTCTGGGCCCAATAAGGTACAGGTTTGGTTATTGGGCTTTTTCAAGCCCAATAAGGTTATGAAGTGGGTTTTGTGTGTACAATGGCTGAGATTGGCTGTAACTGGGCTAGGATTGGGCCTTCAAAGTCTTCACAGTCTTTGTCAATTGCACACAAATGGGCTGTTGTAAATGATTGAGGGCCCATTTGGTCTTCACAGTCTTCATAGATATACTATTGGGCTTTCCCGGCCCATCAGATGGGTTAAGATTGCATTCAATAGTATTCTTCAGTTCCGGCTCCGGTTTGACTGCTGATTCTTCAGTATTGACTCTGACTTTGGCATTTTTGGACTTTGGCCTTGATTTTGCACAGTCTTTTCCATTCCATGCTCAGTTTTGTCATTTTGGCTTGGTTTTCTGTCTTTTTGATGATATCCACTTCCTGCACAATACAAATGCAAAACAAACATATATTTGGCAGTTTTTGTCTGTTTTTGGTCATTTAAGCTCGTTTTTAGAGGTAAAAGATATGTGTAATTAAGCACTTATCAGTGCTCATGCTTGCGCCAAGATCGGCCAAGGCTAAGCACTCATCCATTCCGGAAAATTTACATGGAATAAGGAATCTGTCGGGGTCACCAAGTTTTTCGGGTAACTTGTTAAGTATGACCGCCGAGCAATGTTGTCATTAGGGGTTCTTAGCCATCTTCCCTAAGCTTTTCTTTATTTCCGATTAAGTCTTTAAGAGTTGAAGCAAATTTAGGCATTAGAGTCAAAGCATCCAAGAAACTAATTTCGAAACTCATATCTTTGAAGATTTCGTAGAATTTCTCTTTTTGTTCGTTAGCATTTTCACGGTGCTTCTCATTATTTCGCCTTGAAGGATAAGGAATCGACGGTTTATGGTTAGGCATCGGCGCACTAACTGGAGCAACAACTGACTCATAAACTGGATTTTGGTTTTCAACTGGGACAACCGGAGGTTGGACATCTTCGGTAATTCCGTTATTAGTAGGAAAAACCGTGTCCTTTGTCACCTCGGTTTCTTCGTTTACTACTTGAGGAGAGGAAGTAGTCCTGGAATGGAGGTTCTGATAAACAAACACACTTCTGGTAGTAATACCCTTAAAGTCTTCCTTCGGATTAGTAACGGTGTTACTTGGAAGATAACCTGAACTCTAAGACCGAAGCGGTATTGGAATTTACGAACTTAGAAAGCATCTCCGTTAAATTTGTCATCTGGTTTTGTAAACCTTGGCCTTGATTTTGCATATTCCTTAATATTGCATATCGCTTGACTTTTTCATCTAAAAATCAGTTTTTGAAACACCTTGCATTTGTGGAGCAGAGGCTTGATAAGGTTGAGCTTGGTAAACTGGTGGTTGACTAGTCTGAGGTTGATACATTTGTCCTTGATAAAAGTTATTTCTATAGTTTTGAATGAAATTGGTTCCTCGATTTTGGTTGAAAATATTTCCTTGACTCTAATTGAAACGGTTTTGATTGTTTTGAATCGGAGGAAAACCAGGAGGTCGGATTTGGTTTGCAAAAATCCATCAGAGTCTTGTTTGGTATTTCCTTGTTTAAAAATGGGTTACGCAGAAGCTGTGTAAACTACTCTTGAATGTTGTCTCGATAAACATTGCCATCGGTGGCTGGACAATTTCTATAAGAATGAGCACCTCCACAAGTTACACAACTCTGCTCGACTGCTTTTACGGGTACGGGAGCTTAGGTTTTCTGCTTGTCGATAAGCATAGTCTTCATCATATTCTTAAGTTCAGAAACTTCGGTTGTAAGAGCAGCAACATCTGGTGAAATTCCGGGGGTAGATGAATTCGAACTCACTTTGGCAACGACTGCCTTGTTTTGTGAATTACGAACCTTGGATTTACTCTCGATAATTTTCAAGCATTCACGAGGCATCTTATCCAAAAAATTTCCACCCGCAGCAGAATTCAACGAATCTTGATCATTAGCATTCAAAGCATTGTAAAACGTATCTAGTTGATGTAATTCTGAAAATCCGTGATGTGGGCATGCTCGAAGAAGATCATTAAATCGATCCCAAGCCTCGTAAAACGATTCGTC
This sequence comes from Tanacetum coccineum, assembly GCA_026074375.1. Classification (NCBI taxonomy): domain Eukaryota; kingdom Viridiplantae; phylum Streptophyta; class Magnoliopsida; order Asterales; family Asteraceae; genus Tanacetum; species Tanacetum coccineum. The sequence continues at coordinate 23,946 of BQNB010086208.1, read as the reverse complement.
AAATCTTTGTTGAAATCTCGTGATTTCGTTTCGAAGATTTGTCGTTTTTGAAGGAGGAAAGAATTGATTAATGAATTTTGAAACAAGATCATCCCATGTCAAAATTGATCGAGGAGGTTCTTTCTCTAGCCAAATCCGGGCTGAACCTTCAAGAGAAAATGGAAAAAGCATAAGCTTAATTGACGTGCTCGGGATGTCCAGGAATCTCATCGTTGAGGTAATCTTATTGAAATAACGGATGTGAGCATGTGGATCCTCTTTATCGTGTTCGAAAAACTGCTTGTTTTGAACAAGATTGATCAAACCATGCTTTAACTCAAAATTGGCATTGATTTCGGGAATTACGATTGCATCCTCGTACCCCTCGGTGGGTAGTTGGAGCAATTCCGCCATAGTCCGGTTATCGGCCATTGGAACTAAAGGAGGATTATCAAAAGGTTCTACTAAATTAAATGGTTCTACAACAGCCGGTGGGGCTTGTTGTTGACGGTTATGGTTGCGGGTTTGAGAACGAGTGCGCATGCACAAAGTAGAAAAAGAAAATTTAAACTAATTTTTTTTTTAATTTTGTTTATTTTTTTTAACAAACTATTTTAACGGCTAACGAGATAGACAACTTAAACCAAATAATCAAATTTACATCACGGTAGCTCTTAAAATTTTTTCTTTTTAAGGTGAGCCGTATTTCGTAAATGACACAAATGACAAGTTTCTAAATCTTTGATTCGAGTTGGGAACTTACTAATGGATAATACCTCAATTGAAGGTATTATTTGTTGGTGTTCTTTAACCAACTTTGTTTATTTTATTTTTTATTTTGGCCAATTTTTTTTATTTTTTTAATATGATAATTATACTAAAAGAATTTTTTTTTTACTTTTTATATATATATATATTTTTTATTTTTGAATTTTTTAACAAAAACAAAACTTTCAAGAACGAAAGGGTCTTCAAATCACGATCAACAAACTTCAAACGAGAGAATCTTAATCACAAATCCCCGGCAGCGGCGCCAAAAATTGATTCGTAGTAAACCAACACACGTAATAATATAAAATATATAGTATGATGGAAAATTACCAATTTACCCTTGAGGACAAAGGTAAAAAGGAAAATCTTCACAAATATATATAATATAATACGTATATTAACCGGGAAGTATGATTCCCGGGTACGTTATACCCAAACGATTGTGAAATTGGAAATACAACTTTGTTGTTCGGACAATGAATTGATTGGGAAAACAAAGATTGCTTGATTATCTTACTTCTACGATTTTAAAATAGCAATGATAACAAATTTAAGCTCGAAAACAAATAACGGGGAAAATCAAACTTTAATAAAAAACGCAAAACGTGAACCTAAACGATGGTCAAAAACCTAAATTTTTCTATAATTAAACCTAAATTAAATTTACTTTGTAAATGACTGCTATTGACTAAAAAGTTAGTTTAAGAAACTAAGAACATAAACGGAGTTGAAATGGCTTTAAAACCGAAAAATGAGAACAGGGAACGGAATCCCGTTCTTTTAATAATTGATATTTTGTAAATTTAACCCTACGAGGCAAAACTAATATTCCTAGAAACTTTACGATAAAAAGAAATTGTCTAAAAAAGTTTATATTTTTTTGATTATTTTTCAATTTTTTTTTTTTTTATGATTTTTTAAAGTTTTTATGAAAATTAATTGTTAAAATACTAAAAACTATCACTATAAAATTCTAGAAAAAATACAAAAAATAGCTTATACTAATTAGAACCTAGGAAAAATAAGCTTGATGTCACAGCTTAATGAATAAGCCACGAAATAAGCTTAAACAACTTATAAGCTAAAATGGGCTAAATGTGTATAAGAATTAAATTTTGCAAACCAATAATGAAAAAGACCACAGGGCGTGTTGGTAGTGGAGTGTGTGTTATGTTGTTTATAAAAGGGGTTGAGGGTGTTAAGGTCGGGGGTTCGAGTCTTGCTCACCCCCGATTTCCACCTTCCCCCTTTTTTTATTTTTGAAAACTTATAAAAGCAAAGTTGTACAAAAGCTAAAAATAAGCACTTTTAATAAAAGAAACTTTTTATGAAAAGCCCTAAATAAGCTGTTAAACAGCTTATAACTTGACAAAAACACTTAACTTTATTCTTTTTGAGTTTTTCTTAAACTAAATAAGCTAGAAGACTTAATAAGCTAAAGTTAGGACTAATTAAGCTATAATATGCTAAACCTAAGCTAATGAACTAAACAAGACTAAAAATAAGCAAGAAATAAGCTAAAAGACTAAATAAGCTATTTTATTAAAACTAATAGCCAAACAAGCCCTATAGAGACATTTGAGCTTATTTTTAAGCACTAAAATGGATCCTTAGGCCAAGGAGCTTTTTACCTACTTAAAGCACAACTATTAAGCTACTTAGAATTGCAAACCAACTCCATTTTGAAAATACAAATAAGCAGGAAAATAGCCACTTATGAAACAGCTATTAGCAATGACTTGGTCACTTTTGGCTTAACTAAAAAGAACTAGAATAAGCTTGCAATGACTTAATAAGCTAAGAACTACTTTAAATATCTAATAAGCTATTTAAGAACAATTTAAGAAAAAAGGTTTAGAAAAACAAGTCTATATTACTCAAATAAGCACTGACAAAAAACCTGGACCTCTAACAGTCCCTAAAGGGTTATTTGAGCTTATTTTTCAATAAAGCTCTTGGATCCTTGTTGTGGAAATGGCGTATGCAAGCGTATTCTATAACTAAAAGCTTTCCTAAAAAATGCCTTCTGAAATGATTTTGAAACAATTTAGACTTAATGTAAAAAGCACTATAAAAAGATTAACTTAAAATCATGTTGAGTTTTTATTTTGAAAAATGAAAAGACAAATCCAATTGCTGCATAAACAGATTATCAAAAGAGGCTTATTTGAAAGAGTAAAAAAAAAGGATTAGTTCTAATGATTATGACCCTAGGCACCTACTTGTGCTATGAAATATCAAACCTAAAAGTACAATTACCATCTGAAATTTAAGGCTAAGAAATTAGATCTTTGTTATTTTATTATTCTGATGCTGTTGGCATGCTTATGACCAAATACTTAAATCCTATAAAATGCAGGACCTTAAAAGACTAAATGCAAAACTAAATAAAACACCTAAATCATCTCAATTATAAAACTAGATTTAGTTAAATTCTGCTTGTAATAGAATTGGCAGAATTTCACAGGTTTAATATAGCAATAAGAAAACTTATGAAAACTTAATTATTCCTAATCAAACTTATAAATCCTGCACTTATAACCTAGTTTTGGAAATTCAAATGTAACTAAAGGATAAAAGAACCACAAACAGTATTAACTTGTAGTTAAATTCTGCTTGTCCCAAACACCTTTATTGCACTTATATCCTTTTTCTAGTTATGAATGTAAGATTTATTGAGCAAAAGTTCAAATACCAGATAACAATTTGCTTTTAAACACCTTTAATAAGCATAAATCTATAAGCAAATAAGCTAGAAACAATAAGCTACAAGTTAAGCTAATATTTTTAGTTTTTGACAGTTTTATGTATTTAAACTAAGAAATCTAAGATCTAAGCTATAAAACTTAAAAAAAGATATTGAAATATATTTAATAAGCACAAATAGACAGAATTAAGCACAAATAAGCTAGACTATAAGCAGTTTAAGCAAAATTAAGCTAGGAAAATTAAGACAGAAAGAGTAAATGAACTTACAAGGAACCTTTGCTAAACAAAGGTATCAAAGGCTCTAATGAGCTATCTACAAGCTCTGACTTATTAAGAATAAGCCATTAAAAGTACTTATGAGCTCTTTCATGGTAAGCTCATCTTCTAAAAAGGCTCAAAATCAATAAGCAAGGTTATTTAGCTGATTTTAAGAATTTACGTTTAATTACGAGGATTATTAATAGCTCCCATTTGAGCTTGAGGGTCTCAAAGAGCTTAAGAGGAGCTTATGTAACATTAAAAGCTTATTAAACAAAGTTTTAAGTGAATTTAAGAAAAGCAAATACGAATTCCATTAATGAAAAAGTTGAGTACAATTCTAAAAAAGGATATTACCATTCCAAGCCTAACTTTAAGCTAACATTTTAAATGAAAGAAATTACAAACTAATTTTTTAAAGCTAATTTATAAGCACTCCTAGATTGACCACATGTGTGTGAGGCTTTGCTTCTATTTTATAGTTGGGGAGAAGCTTCTAGGCCCTATGTCAGGTAGACGCTCCAATCAATCTCCCCTTCCTTCTTCTCAAACATTGGATGCTCTCTCTCCATCGTTGGATTAGATTTTGATCACACGGATTGCCAACGTGGAAATCCGTGTGTTAGAGGCCTTTGTGCTTCTTTTCCATACGTTTTAGTAATCCTTATTGATAGGTGTGTTTTCTCCATTGCCCGCGTGTCTTTCCCTTTTGGGTTTCCACCAATGGGAGCGTTTGGTGATGTATAACTCTGCCAAGGTGTACCTTATTACTTGAATTGTTAAGCCACGCACTTAATTTGCATTTGCCCTTTGATTTTGACTCGGGGTAAAACTAAAAGTGACGATGAATAGTAAAACTGAATTTCCCGCGTGATTTATTTATAAACAAGGGTGCGTTTGACTTTGGTTTTTACCCGGGGTTTGACTTTGGGCTTATAAAGGGATTTGGGCCGGGTGTATTGGATAACAGGAAATGGGCCATGGTTTGTTTTGGTGTTGTTATAAGGGTTAACAGGTGTTAACTCTTATAATAAAAAGAGTTAACACCGTTAGGGTTTAGGGACTATTTTTGCAATTTGGTTTTCTTTGAGGGACTGATTTAGGGAAATTTGGGTCTTGTCTTTTTGTGGGTTGACTTTGGTTGACTTTTGACTTTTGTAGACCTTTGATAGCATTCTCTCGGCTTTTGCACACTCAATTCCGTTCCCGTGTCCGTGTTTGTCAGGTTTTGACCGTTTTCTTGCGATTTTTGGCATTATCCGTACCTACACAATCACAAAGATAAAACAAGCAATATTCAAGCATTTAAAGCACAATTTTGTCTTTTTAGGGCTATTTTTGATATAAAAAGGATATGTGTTTTCACACATATCAAATACACATACGAAAAGAGCCATCTTTCTTCTTAACAAACAACACAGGTGCTCCCCACGAAAAATGACTAGGTCATATGAAACCCTTGTCTTGCAACTCTCGAAGTTGTTCAGACAATTTTTGTATTTCCGAGAGTACTAGACAATATGGAGACTTCACGACTTGCGTCGCTCCATGAACCAAATCTATACGAAACTCAACTTTTTGTCGTGGTGGTCATCGATAAATCTTCCGGAAACGCATCAATAAAATCTCGTATAATGGAAATATCACTCAATTTCGGTTCATCTACCTTTGTGTTCATTAAGGTTTTCACGACTCCTTGAGTACGTTCCAATGAACCCGAAGTATTCATCACCTTCCAAGGGATTAAACCACCATCTCAAGACATTTACTATCACAAACTTCTCTTGGACGACCCAGTCGTTCCCTCAGTCACATCAAAGCTTCATGACTCAATGATTCTATGAACTCTATAGGGTTCAAACAAATCGAATAGGATAAAACGAATATCGAGTCAAAGGTAGAATGCATATAGGAGATTACAACATATGCAATTAGCGTAGATCAAATGACTCTAAGACGTCATTTGAAAGATAGGATACGTATATGCACGTGTGAAGCGAAAACAAAAATAAAAATCAACGTAGGCGTACACGACAAAAGACACATAAAAAAAATTAATACGAAAGTTGGAAAATTCTTATACCAATTATTCGACTTTACTCGAAGACCAAATTAACTAGTGTTTTTATAAAATCAATTTAAATTAAGAAAGCACTTTAAGTATTAAAGATCATTTAATAATATGAAAATTTCATTCTCACCCCAAAATAACATGAGAAAAAGGGGCTATGAAACTCACCCTTGCTTAGCTTTCCAAAAGATTCCAACAAAAGCTTCACAAACAACTAGCACAAATCTAAACAACAAAATAAATTGTGTTACACGCTACTAAGCCAAAAGCTTAATGCACATGTAACAATCATATGATAGATGTCTAAGATGTTTAATTACCCTCATGGGCCACCCCGACACCATACCCAACTTTAACCACTTTATTACAAGTTTCACTAGTTAGACACAATTTGTTTAAAACTGCAGAATTTTAACGTGACTTTACGCACCTAAAACTCTTACTTAATGACTCTCATAATTCATACCAAAAATCACACAGGATCCCTTATGTGTTTACTAACTACCATGATATTTTCAGGTATTAATTATATGTGTAACCATCTCAAATAAAATCAAACTTCAAAACAGTCCCAATTCGGACCTGCACGCACACTATAAATTATGACCCTAAAAACCATACTTAGACAACAAATCAGAGGCTAAAAATTTATGAAAGTTTAATAGACATGTAGAACTTGACTTCTGTCAAAGGACTAATCATAATTGTAATTTTAAGTGGGGTTTTATACCTTGTAATCTGACCCGTATTTACTGTTTTGACAACTTTTCTTGCAACCAACGTTTGAATGACGTCCCGACCTTAAAAACCTTTGAGGCTAGATGTTCTGGAAACTAGACTCTCTGAGCTACATCATAGACATTGGAAACTTGACAAAACCTATTACCATCATTGAGATATCAGCCAAACAACACAGCCCTAAATTCTGCCCTAATCTAAATCAAATTCTAACGCGAATTAAGTCTAACCAATTACACCCATAAGCTTCTAATTAAACCCTAATCGTTGAAATATGATTAAACATCATTAATTTACTGATTTTACAAAACCCTAATTCCATCATAATAATTATTACATGAATTAATGATTAATAACTAACAAGGATTAATTAAAACTTACCTTAGAGCTTGATTTCTTCACAAAAGCAAAACCCTAATTTTTTTTTCCTCTTTTCTCTTTGTTCGACTGGTTATACCAAGGGGGAGGGTATGGGATTTTATTTTGTATTTATAGACCCCCAATTAATTATAGATAAGATCTAATATACTTTGTTTCCTTTTAAAACTCCTTTTTTTTCTTTTCTTTCCCTTATCCGGACGAATGTCATCTTTTCCTTTTTTTTATTTTTTTATTTATTAATTAATTACTTAATTATTAACATTACCTTAAGTTTTTATAAAAACCTAAGCTTATTTGAGTATACCTTTTTGCGTAAACGCACTTTACTAAACCTTTAAAAATAATTAACTTTTCATTTTTATTAATCCTAACTTTCCAAAAATAGGAATTTCATTTCTCTCATATCCTAACTACTAAAACCTAATCTTATCTTAAATCACTAACACAAAATTACATATACGTATAATTACTTACATAATTAACGCGAAACCGCTTCAATCACCGAAATCATTTCCTTGTCACCAAAGGTGAACGAAATGAATTCCACAAAATCCAACACAAATCCAATCCCAATGAGACGATCACGCTCAATGGATTGATTATCCAATCTCACATATCCCACACAAACACATATAAACACGTATAAACACATATAACACATAACCCATACATTGCAACAGATACATAAGTCAACACTAATAGTTTGACTAACCTGCTCAAGTCATGGTTGTCACAGTATCCCCACCTTGAGAAAATCTCGTCCCGAGATTTAACTACTCGAGGCATTAGCACTATCGACAAACAACTGAGGACACTTAGACCTCATTTGATCCTTGCGTTCCCAAGTAAGCTCAGGACCACGCTTCGAATCCCAACGAACTTTCACTAATGCTATCATACTACGCTTTTACTCATGACCTCTCGGTCCACAACATCAACGGTTCCTTGACAAAACAAAGAGTCTTGTCAACCTTAATCTCGACTAACTTCCACAATCCGAATCCAACTGCTAATGACTTTGCTTACCCCCACAAGGGTGCAATTAGCAACACGACAACCCCAAACGAAAAGAAGCATCCCACTACATGAACCTCGCTCGTCATCGAGAAAACTCATCAAAACCCTTAAGTTGTTGTAACAACGTGTTTTATATCTTAACCTCGCAACTCATCAAACAAGAACTGTCTTGAAATTAAGATATAAGATGTTACAAAGCTCAACGTATCTAAAGAATCCACGCAAATTCAGGTTTACTCAAACTTTCAGCACCTCCCAATCCAATTTCCGATACTCAGCTCATAAGACAGAAATTCTCAACCGAACTATAGGCCCAATCCATCCAAGGATCTCAAATGGTCCTACATAACTCGGTTCTAACTTGTCTTTCTTTCCAAACGTACTACACCTCTCCAAGGTGAGACCTTCAACCACCCATAACCTACCAGCATTAATTCAAAAGTTTCCCACTACTATCAAGCTAACTCTTTCGACAATTTGGCTGCCTCAAGCCTTTCCTGTATTACCACTATCTTGTTGGTTGTTTCTTGTACCAAATTCGATCCATTCAACTCACTCTCTCCAGTTACGGCCCATAAAACGGTAACCTACATTCCTTTCCATACCATGCTTCAAATGAAGCACATCCATACTCGAATGATAATCCCCACCTTAGGGAAAAACTCATCTTCACGAAAGTGAGTATTCCAATTACCTCTAAAATCTACCATACTTGTCCTAAGCATAGCTAGGAATGGGGTGACTTAGTCAGTCCATTGACTACACCCAAATCGCATCGTATCCACTACTCACACTTGGTAACTTGACAACAATATCCTTAGTTATCCTTTCCCACTTCTACTCGGGTAACTCAGGTTGTAGCAACAATCCTGAAGACCCTTGATACTCAACTTCCACTTCCAAATACGCTAAATACTTACTACCGCAACTAGCTATATCCTTCTTCATACTCAGCCATCGATTAGTTAACCTAAAACCACACAACATCGTATCCGCTCCAGGATGGATAGAATACTTTGTCGTATACGCCTCTTCAATAGCCAAGGTCCTTACATCTCTCCAAATGGAGGTCCGAACCTTGTCTAACCAATATGAACCACTCTCCATCTCTTTTCACACTCGTTGGTCCAAGCCACGCAACATCTTATGTTGACGCGTTCTTTGCTTTGGACATCTTATCTTATGCCACCAACATCCTTTTCTCAAACCTAGATCGGATCGTCGTACATCTATCTCGAACTCATTCTTGGCTTCACTCCTTCTTCCTACTCCACGGTACAACATCTACATTTGCCTTTCCCAGATGGTACTTGGCCTCGAAATCAAACTCACTAAATAACATCCATCCATCATCTTTGCCTCATGTTCAATCCTTCCGATTGAAAGTGTGTTGGAGACATTCATGATCCGTATAGATTACTCTCCATGTCTCGTTCACTTAATGCCTCTAGCATTATAAGGCAAAACCTACCACGTTAGTCATGCAATCCTTCATAAGAACCTTCAGTTGTCGCGACGTACAAGCAATCACCTTCTCCCTTTTTCCAAGCATGCTTCTAAATCCTTGCTTCGCGCGTCATAATATACTATGAAATCGTCTGCTCCTTCCGGCAATGCCAAGATCGGCTCATTACCCATTTGATTCCTTCCACATCTAGATAGCTTCCTCTTTGCTCTGCTTCTACGTTGTTGGAAAACTTCATGTACATCTTCTCTTCTTTCCGTGACTCCACGATTCATCTTCACGTGCGACTCGTACTCCTCCTTAGACTTTGGGTAGGTTTAAAATATCGTTCGAATATATACGTTAACTAGCTTGTCTATATACGGTCATGCACACCCGGCTCATTAACTCCATGAAAACCGCTGGTGCATTGATTCACCCAAAAGGCAATTAAGCCCCCCGTAACTCAACGTGTCCATTACGCATCCTAAAAATAGTCTTGGCTACGTCATCCCCGTGCACCCTCCATTGGTGACATCACATACGAATTTTCTATCTCACTCTTCTCGAGATAATCTATGCACATTCCAAACTACCCACCTTTCTTCCTACCAAGCAATACAGACGCTTCCCACAACAAGTTACCATTCGAACCAACCCTCACCTTACAACTCCTGCAATCATTTCACACCTCTTGCCTTTCTAAAGACATTGAACGACACGAGCCTTCGCAAATTGGCATCGCTCCTTGTACAATTCCCATACAAATCCCTTCTACGACAGGGTAAAACCTACTAATTCCTTAGGAACTCTTTAGAAGGCTCACACACTACAAAGTATCACATAAGCTCAACTCATCTTCTAGTACTCCTAAGAGACATCGTATCCTCTTTGGTTCGTTTTCCCATGAACCTGATGCACTCTCCAAATTACCATGGCATTTTTAAACTACCTTCTCGTGCATACCATCTCAGCCTTATGTCTCAACAACCAATTCTCTCCTACGATTACATCAACACTCTCATAACTAAGAGGTACTAAATCAAAAGTAAAACGAGAACTCTCTAATTCCAACTTGGGATTGCGAATAATTCCATTCGCTTTGCTACCATTAATCACACCACCCAAAAGATACGTTCTAACATCAACTCTAGCACCACTCATGAGGAAATTTCAAACTGTCCACATGCCCAATTGTTATGGACCCAAAATTACACGATTCCAAAAGAAAAAAAATCAACCGAATGTAAACGTCAACAAGAAGAACGAACCTCCGACCTAACAAACGCATCAACGATTGCTAGAAACACCCCCAACGAATAATACCACGTACCACGACCCATTAATTAAAAGATTAAGAACCTTTGTACCAAAACCGATTTTTACCCAAGGAAACTTTCCCTCATAACCTTTTACCAATCATTTTAAAACAATAGAATCACCTTAGTTAATAATGCAAATAATTTTAAGTGTAAAAATAAATTTAAATAAAATTTTCATAAACTTATTTTAATTATGGTTTTCATAAAAGAAATCAAAAGATGATTTTGAAAGAAAAAAAACGTGTTGCATTTTATTTATATAATTTATTTTTAAAAGAAGTTTTTAACACCTAAACAATATGGTATCAACTACAACAAACTTACTTTCAAATGGAATTTATGACTCACAACAAAAAAAAACATCATGATAGCAAAATAGACTCCAAAATACCTTAAGAATTCCAATACCAAAATATTAATTTACTTGAAAACGAACATGACAAGAACTCTTGCAAACCAAACAAACCATAAGGACTCATCCATACCAACGGTCTTAGAACCAAACCAAAAAGTATCGTCACCTTTAGACAAAGGAAAACAATCAAAACGCCGAACGGAGAACATAGAACACCAGTTCTATGATAACACCCTAGAATACCAACACGAGCGTTGGATATCTCAACGAACAACGAGCTAACGAACCAACTTAAGAATCGCGACGACAATACCAACAGGTATCCGATGTATCCGCAAACGATAGATGAAAGGGAACCTTACCATCTACGCAACCCAACCTAATATAATCACCCGATCGGTTAAGAGAGGAATTCTATAACCACACAACCATCCTCACAGGATCTCACATCTACACTACCATCTACACAACTATCCAGACTTACATCCTTACATAATACATACAAGCAACAATGATCAATGCAATCAAAGTCACAAGTCCACGTGTGTGTTGCCTTTATAATTATGTTCGCGACCATAATTATAATTGCACCTTTTTCACACGTGTACTTACTTCCAAGACCACACATCTCAATGATAACACACATCTACCATATAGCACTTAATAATAATCCAAATATAACTCAAACATGATAATCCATCTAACGAACCATAAAATCCCAATCGACCAAATGAAACAGAAGTCACATCGTGACCCAAAATATAAAAGCAATCCTCGATTATAGCAACGCATCGAGGTAGAAAATAAAATAAACTTATGTTGGGCCTCGCTTGGGTTTGACTTTTCTCTCTCAAAAGTCACCCAACTCCGCGGGTCCAGTGAGGTAAACAATCTCCTAACGATATCTCCTAGGGGTAGGGGAAGACATGACTAAAACAATAACAAAGGGGTATATACTATTAGATCCCCATAATGAAAAAGTATATATTTCATATTATATAGTAGTAATTCAAAATAGAAAGAATTTCAAAGCTTTTAGGTAGCGGGAACATACAGTATATACGTACACAAACACTTATGCCCTAAAATGCAACTATATGAGGGACCCTTAAGCTATAGTCTAGGCTCAACCACCTAGTTCTCTATAACCAATGGCTCTGATACCAATCTGTCACACCCCGCCAAGGCGGAAATGCGAGGCGTAAACAAGAATGGATATCATCACAACACATGGTGTCTATATAGAGAATACTAAAATGAAAACTAAAGTAAAGTAAAGACACAAAGTGTCATAACAATACCCAAAACCTAATGGTGTCTTTATTACTGAGAAAGAGGTCTCGTCAATAAATGACATGCAAAACATAATCTAAACAATTCATGCAAACGCAATTATTCAAAACATAAAGCATAAATAAACTCCAAGCATCATACGGTCTCTTCTAGCCACTGCGCTCTATCTTAGCACCATTAAGCTCACCTGAAAATGATGCTTAAAACGTCAACAAGAAGTTGAGCGAGAATCATAGGTTTACAACATACAACAATATCCCAAAAGAAACTTTCAATTAGCTGCTGCAATTACCAAAACAATTCATGACAACAATTAACAACAACGGGACGGAACATGATCACGATCCACAATCATTCCAACTACATATGTGCGCTAGATGGCCTCATATTAGCTCATGCAATCTTACCACCATCACACCTCGTTTTGCATATTGGGATCCACAATACCAAACATACCATATCGCAACACAACGGGACGGAACGTGACGCTCAAGCAAACCATTCATAACCAAAAAGCAAGTAGCACATAAATACAATAGTACGTATAGCCATGCATTCATTAACTCACATTTCAAGTAAATAAATATTTCAAAAGCTCTTTTGCTTCATTTCCATCCAAATATGAATAACATTAAACTTTAGGGACTATGAAATCACTTGTGCCTTAGCTTGCAAAAGAATCCAACAATAAGCTTCACAAAACACTTCACGATAATTATAACAATTAGAAGCACACAATAAGCTACCCTCAATTAGGCATTCAACCCAATATGATAATAAACCACAACTAGTGATGGATATCTAAGTATTACCATAGTTTTACTTAATTACCCATTTTCTAACTTACATATGCCATTTACACTTATATGTTACACTTTAACTTCTAGTTTTGAGCGAGAATTTTATATCACTAGCGTCTTAACGCACCACTTAAACACCTTTATAATTCAAACCAAAATTCACCAAGCTACATATATGTCTTATGAACCTCTCATAGCTCTTCCAAAGCCATTACTATTTTACAAATACCCTTTAGAAATTCATTAATCCAAAGTGTCCAGAATTCATCCAGAATCTGACCTTCTAAAAGTATGACACTAGCTGACCACTTTCGACCTCGTAATATGCTTAGAAACATTCTGGGTCACACGAATATATGAAATAAATTCATGTGATTTAGAGCCCTCTAACTAGATGACTAGTATTTTTAGACAAATCGAAAATCAAAACTGAAATTCGTCACAGTTTTACACACTGATATTGTAATGACCTTTGACCATTACCGACCATAAAAATCTGAAGGCCAACTTTTCAGGGCAAGTCTCTCTGCGGTTATCTCAGTATGTTGTAAATTATTTATTTGAATTTTTTTGATTGAGTTATGCTAGTTTCAAAACTGCCTAACATTCTTGCAGTGAATTAACAACTCATTCGGGCGATCTAGACCCTAAATACACGTCATATCTTGCAACATATTAAACTATTGATTTCAAACAATTATTATAAACATATAAATTCCAGACATCAAAGACCCTAATTTACAACCCTAATGTTATAACCTAATACATCAAGTTTAAACTACATATTGAAAATTAATAACTAGAATTCAAGCAAGGATCTAGAAAATTCATAAAAGGAAAACCTAACTTTTTGTTCCTTCTCTTCTCTTTGGTTTCGGACCGGTTTTTAAAGGGGGAAGGGTTTTGGATTTTGTTTTGGCTTTATAGGTATAAAGAATAGTACTAGATAATCCCTAATTAGTATTAGATATCAATTAGGATTCCTTTATTATTTTTTTTTCTTTTCTTTTTCCCTTTAATTTTCGTATTTACTATTCATGCCTAAAAATGTATTTTTTTATTTTTTTTATTAATTAATTACCTTCAATACCTTAAGTTTTATAAAAACCTAAGCTAATTTGGTAAACTCTTTTTCTTGGAAAAACTACTTTCTAAAAAATAACTTTTCATTTCCAAATTCATTTCTATTATGGAAAGTTTTACCAAAAATCTCTTTTATTTACCACACCTCATAATTTCTTTCACTAAATGACACGCTTTCATTTTAATTCCATACCTAAGCATCCACATATTAACCAAAACAATTCTCTCAAAATACCTTTAATCAATTCCATTATTAATTAAGTGATTAAAATGAAATTTTCCATTCGCAACTATCATTTTTTCTCTTAACTTAACCCCAAAACTTAAACTTATCTTAATAGTATCACCACAAAAATATGTATAAGTAATATATACTACATTAACACGTAAATGCTCAAATCTCAATATTCTATTTCCTTGTACTCAAAACGTGACCGAATGAACTTAACCACTCATCACCAATTCCAATCTCATTGAGATGATCCACTCCTATAGAGTTGATTACCAAAACCTCATAAAACACATAATAAACATAAATAAAACATCAAATCACATACCATACAGAATACAACATGCACCTCGTCAACCAAACGTTTAACTAACATTATAAGTCATTGGTTGTGACAACTTTTTACTGTGTTTTAAACTTGAGATGGAAATAATGCAAAGTGTTTTAAAATGATTTAGATTGCTGTGATTATGTGTTACTTTGTGCATGGACTTTTAACTGGCTATTATATGTTATGTGCTACATGTTGGTTTGTATTATGGGAGCGGATGAGTATGCCTACTCAATGTGGATTGGTTGGACGCTTGCATGTCCCGGGAATAAACATGTTAAGTATAGTGATTGGCCTGCATGTACTTCGTGTTAGCATGTCAGGTAATGTGATTGGACCTGCATGTACTTCGGGTTTGCTGGTACGGAAATCACAGATTTAGAGCGGATGGGTACGCCTACCTAGTTTGTGTTGCTATGATTTGATTGAGACTGTATGCATGTTAGATTGTATAGTAGTTAGTAACTATTCTGCTATGCATGTTTTATAATCACCAGTAATTTAGAAATGTGTGTGAGAAAGGATTTGAAATATATGAGTGTCCTGATAACTTGTTCTGCCAACTATTGTGTTGACGTATAAGATTCATTTTTAGGTATTCAGAAAGATGAGGTTAAGGTTAAGAAAAGTGGCTAAATGGACCGTAGGTAGCTGACGAAGTTTAGTTATCTAGATTTCGTTATTTTGATGGTGTTTTTGGGTATTTTCATGACACTGCGTGTCTATACCTTGTATTTTTTGCATATTTAGTTTCTCTATATAGACGCTAATATGTTGTGATGATTCCCTTTCTCGTCGCGCCTCGTGTTTTCGCATTAGCAGGGTGTGACAGATTGGTATCAGAGCCTTTGGTTATAGAGAAATAGGTGGTTAAGCCTAGACTATAACCTAGGGGTCCTTCATGTAGATAAATTTAGGGCTTAAGTGTTTAATGTTATAACAGCTATGCTTCTCCTCTATTTTTGCATAGCTTATATACTTCGTATTTTGTTAAGTTTTCATTTAGTTATTTTGTTTACCACTATCTGATATGATATATTTCACTTTCTTAGTATTTTAGCTATGTTTTTCCCCTACCCGTAAGAAGTCTCGTTGGGGAACTGTATTCCTAACTGGACTTAAGCATTATAAGGATCCATAAGAGGAGCCTCTTGTAGAACCGAAGGAGAAAGAGAGTTGGTTCGGATTGTCGGATGCCCGTTAGTAGTAAAGTGACCGCGGGACGTCAGGTGATTCTTGCGGAGACAAAGTCAAACCCAAGCGAGGCTCAGCATAAGTTTATCCCGTCCTTTACCTCTTCATGTTGTTATTGATTATTTTTTCGGATATTCCGTATTTTTGGAATTGTTACGAGACTTTCGTTCCTTTTTGTCGTTTCGATTTTATTTTGATATAAGTAAGTAGTTATTTGATGGAGCATCCTTAATGTGTTAAGTTGGAGTGATTTAAGATGTGCAATATGGAATATGTGCTTATATGTGAATTATGAATTGAATGGGTGTCTTTGGAAGTAATCCACGTTATGAAAATGAGAATTTAATTATGGTGGCCAACATAATTATAAAATGCATCACACACGTATAGACTTGTGACTTGATTGCATTTATTTGTGTTTGGTTTGTAAGGTGGTAGTGTAATATGTGTTTTTTTTTATATGTGTATTTATGATAGGATGGTGGTATGGGTATATAATTATTCTTTTACCCTATTTGAGGGATCATTCAGTTGAGTTATATAGCTAGTAAGGTTCCATTAATCTAGTATTTGCGAAATACTGGTATTGTATTATAGAGGTGCTCATTTATTGATTGTTTGTTTGAGATTTCTTAAGTCTCGTCTAAGCTTAACATCTTCTTCATCATACTTGTTAGTAAGATTACACGATTTTTCCTATTGATGACGTCTAATGTATTTGGTGTTCGGAATTGCTCTTTTAGATATAAGGCGTTTCGTTAGTTTTTCGTTGCATTGATTACTCGTATGAGTATCAAACGTTTCTTTTTTGCACATTAATTGTCCTAACATTATTAGTGTGGTTCAATTACTCCTTAGTTGTATATCCCTTTGGTTTTCGTAATCATTGGCGACGTGTAGTATTGATGCTTTTAGGTTTGGCTTGTTGATCATTTATTTTGGATAGAACCTTACGTTTTCTTTTAAGTCGTAAACGTTTGCATGAGGTTATTTATACGAGTTCGTTTGATTATATTTTGAGTATATGGATTCTGTATTTTTCTTTCGTTTTCAAATAATATAATTGTGTTAGAGTCTGTACGGTGTTTTACGATCCTTTTTGGTATTATGGTGTCCTTTGTTTGAGTAACATATTTTATAATTGATGTCTAGTTATAAAAGCCCTTTTGAAGTATTGTGTTAGTGTTTGGGAAAAAAATTGTTGAAACATTGTTAAGTGGTTTTTTTTTTTAAAAAAATAGATTTTATTTTATTATAAAAAAGCAGGTTTAAAAGTGAATTCATAGTGGTAAGGTATTAGGATCACATTGGGATAATCCATCTCTAGAGTTTTATGACAACCAGGAATGGAATTTTTCACAATGATACATTTAAGCAGTTTCAGTATTATTTAAAGGATTTTATACTTAAAAGTGTCTTTCTTTATTTAAATTTTTTTAAAAAACATTATTTAATTTGGTTTCGAAGTATAAGTCGATAATTGGTATCGAATTATGTCTTTCGTATTGATATTTTATTATAGGTCATTTGTCGTGTGGTACGCCTGTTGATTTTCCTTCATTGCGTTTTCACTCGGTGCATATGTGTATCCTTCTTTTTTCCAAAGGATTCTTATGTCATTTGATCTACGGCTATTTTCATATGTGGAATACCCTATATGTATTCTAGCCTTTGACTCGATATTCTTGTTATTCTTTCGATTGTTTCGTATCCCTTGGAGTTCATTGGATACCGTTGTGTTGTGAATGCTTTGATGTGATGATTGTGGGAATGGACTAGTTATCAAGAGAATGTTTTGTGATTAGTATGTCATGAGAATGTGGTTAGGGATACCATTGGAGGTGATGAGTTATTCTAATTCATGAGGAACGTATTTGGGCAGGCGCCAAAGCCCTTAACGCGCTAAGATGGATGAACTAGAAGTGATATACCGTTAGTGCGAGATTGTACTGTGGTGTTTCCGGATAGTCTGACAAGTTGAGTTCCCATAGATTTGGTTCATGGATCGATGCAGTCGCGATGTCTCTATATCGTTTTGGCACCCTCGGAAATGCAAGAATTGTTTGAGCAACTTCAGAGTGGCATGATAGGGTTTTCATATGACCTAGCATTCGTCGTGGGGCAGCACCGATGTTATTCGTGAAAGGAAGAAAGGATGGTTCATTTCGTTTGTGTATCGATTATAAGGAGCTCGAACAAATAAACTATTAAAAACCTTATCACATTCCTAAGATCGATGACTTATTTGATCCGCTGCAAGGAGCGTATTATTTCTTAAGATAGATCTATCGGTCTGGATTTTCTCAGCTACGTGTGCATGAGGATGACATTCCAAAGACCGCATTTCGAATGAGATATGGACATTTTGAGTTTACGGTTATTCCTTTTGGGTTAACCAATGCACCAACGATTTTCATGGACTTAATGAACCGGGTTTGTAAACCGTACTTAGGTAGGTTTGTCATCGTATTCATTGATGACATTCTGGCCTACTCAAAGTCAAAGAAGGAACATGAAGTTCATGTGAAGTTAGTGTTGGAATCACTTTGGGACAGGAGTAGCTGTATACTAAGTTTCTAAGTGGTGATGAGTTTGGTTAGAAGAAGTGCATTTATCTTGGTCGCGTGGTCAACCCATAACGTTATTCTCGGGGCCCCGAGTAAGAGTGAGGAAGTAGGGAATTGGATGATTTATTCTTAGGATTGTCGGTTACTACGACGTCATGTGAAAATAAAAAATAGATTGTTGAAACCCCCTTACTTCACCTAACTGAGCGGAATCAAAGTATAAGTGGCGCGTTAGAACAAGAAGAGGCTTTTCAAGAACTTTAAGAATGATTTGTGTGAATACTCCAATAAAAGCGAGTGTATTGGGTGATGCGTTGAGTAGAAGGAGAGAGAGTGGAAATCAAGACGAGAAAGAGGAATGATATGGCAGCCCAAAGTGAGGCGTCATGCAAGAGAACGTATCGCTAGAAAGGCTACATGTTTTAGATCAAAGATGGAAAGAAAGGAGACGGCGTGTCTTGTTACTTTATGGAAGATATTTGGGTTCTATTGGTAGGAAGTTTAATGGAAATGAGACCCAGGCTCAAGTGTACTTGGAACATCCTGAGGAGCGTATAAGATGTACTATAACCTTAAGACAGTTTATTTGTAGCCCCCATGTGTAGAAAAGGATATAGCTACCTATGTAGCAATTGTTGGGATTGGTTTATGGGGGGTGAAGGGCTGCAATGTTAAAGAACGTTTGGCTTGCTGCAACAGCCTGCGTCTTGAGTAAAAAGAGTATAATGATTCCACATGGATTTTATCACTAAATTTCCAAGGCAAGGTAATGAGTATGATGTGATTTGGGTGATGGTTGATAGATCGACCAAGTTAGCTCATTTTCTAGCTATACAAGAAGATTTCAAGATGTGAAGTTGGCAAGGATTTATATTGATGAGATAATATAAAGGAATGTAATTCTGGTGACGATCAACTCAGATTGAGATGGATGATTTACCTCATGGTTTTGGCAAATGTTGCAGAAAGGGTTACAGACGCGATTGGATTTGAGTACTGCTTAGCATCCTCAAGGGATGGACAAGGTGAATGTATTATTTAGACTTTAGAAGTTATAATGAGGGCATGTGTTATCGATTTTAGTGGTAGTTATCATTTGAGCATACGGTGTTTTGGCTTTGTGCTCCATTTTTAAAGCTTTGTATGGAAGGAAATGTAGGTCGCCTGTTCTTGGGCAGAGATAGAGGAGAGTGTTTGATTGGACTTTAATTTTAGTACAAGAAAGATTTGATAAGGTAGTGTTGGTAAGGAAAAGCCAACAAAGCAGGTTAGGGGATCGTCAAAAGAGCTATGTTGATTATAGGCGTAAGCCATTAGTATACACCTGTGTTTTTTAAGTCATTGACGACGTCGGATAGAAAATGGGCTATGAAACTTATAACATTTCGTATTTTCATGTCATTTTACGACGTCAATTATTTCATTATATTTTTTTTAGTTTTCATCTCATACGCGTTTACTTTTAATTCTTATCATATAGTTAAATCGCGTAAGCTAAAGATTATCATTTAACGTAAAAATAATCAACTTTTTATATTTTATTTTATTGGTTGCGTAAAGTGATTTCGTTTTGCAATAAAATACGTTTAGGCATACCCGGAACCACAAAAATATTTCTACGCTTCAACAAATAACCACGATTGTACCCAATACCCAAAAGTATTATTAAATTTACTCAAGATAATATTATCTTACACTTTGTACAAGAAAAAAATCAACCAATGCACAAAACTTGCAAGTTGTCATCTTTTAAATAAATCAACAACTAGTAACTTTTCTATATTTAACAAGATATTTTTCTAACTAGCAAAAAGGCTTTTGGAAACCTTTCCCCCTAGCTCGGCAACAATAACATATACAAGATAAATGAGTCATTTTCTTAGTCAAATGGTCAATGTACCACACTTGACTCATTAAAACCTAGCCTTACTTTGTTTCTTTGACTAAGAACATGTAAACAAGAACCCTTGAAACCCTCCTTATGTCCCTTTGAATGTTTACTTATTAGCTATTGACCATTTGAATGCATATAAGTGCAAGTAAACATGATAGGTAACTCATAGAACATAAACACTTAGTAAAATTTTTACAAAACCCCTCTCTTTCTCTCCTTATGCTCACGGCTCAAACCAACCTTCCAACCAAATCCATACAAAACTTTATACAACATATACACATCCATCCTAAGATATTCTAAGGTATTTCCAAGCATTGGCTAAGCATTTTCAAGTGATTATCAAGTAAAAGGAAGCTAGGGTTTTATTAAGAAAACAAGGGTTTTC
>BQNB010086207.1:0-18316 GCA_026074375.1 Tanacetum coccineum | reverse complement strand
TTATTGTTACCACTGCTGATGCAAATGTCCAAATGCACACTCTAAATGTACAGGCTATCAAAATGGTTAAAACTTCATTACACACTCTATTTGAGTACTTTTGAACACAATGCAAACACAAACCAAGCCTTCACAAGTTTGGATCAAATTTTAACAAGCTAGAAAAAAAGTAAATTGCCCTGGTGCTGACATAAGCAAAATAAGCTTAAACTTGTTAAATTTTGAAAACTAACTTATGAAAACTATTTAACTACTAGTTTTACATGATAACAAAACTAACTCAATCAAATTTCACCACTTAGTTTGACTCTAGGTGGTCAAACCTAGTTATTCCAAACACCCCTTAAGAACTATGACAGAATTAGATGAGCTTATTAATTTGAAATCTAATTATCAAGACCTAATTACCAGATGAAAACTAGCTTATAACAGGCTTAACAAACATAAATCCACAACTGAATAGGCTAGAATCAAAGATCTACAACTATGATATCTAATTTTTTGGTTTTTATGATTTTTAAGACAAATAAATGACAAACTAAGATCTAGAATGCTAAAGCTAAAAACAGATTAAGAAACATGATTAATAAGCTCAAACTAACAGTAATAAGCACAAATAAGCTAGATATTAAGCAGATTAAGCAAATAGTAAATAACTAAGCAATTTTAAAGCAAGGAAATAAAGACAAGTAAAGTAAATAGGAAACTTACAAAAGGCTTCAGCTTAACAGAAGCTTATAGGCTCTTAGAGCTTATCTACAGCTCTGGCTTATCAGAGATAAGCCAGTAAAGTCCTTGTGAGCCCTTCCATGATTGGCTCACCTTCCAAAAGCTTTTAAGTCCAAATTACAAAAGTAATTAAGCTGATTTTAGGATTTATGTATTAATTAAGACTGATTTAAGCTCAATCTAAGCTTAGAGTCTTAGAGAGCTAAAATGAGCTTATGACAAGCTTATGAAACAGTAGAGTATGATGAGAGCTTATAAATGAAAACAATATTATTTAGACTAAATGAGACTTTTATTAATGATCCAAAACAGATTACAAGAGATTTAAAAAGTGAAATTACATTTTAACTAAAAAAAACTAACAAGCTAATTGTATGTGTGTGAGGAGTGTGAGTATTTATAGTGCATCTCTGAAGCTTCTAGTCCGTTGCTTGCATACCACGCCCCTTCTAATCTCTGCCATTGGATTCTCTCAATGATTGGATCACCATTCTCTACCCTTGGATCATATGAACACTCACACGGATTGCCAGCGTGGCAATCTGTTGTGAGATACCTTGTGCTTTTATTGTGAGTGAATCCAGTGTAAAACCCATCAATTTTGTGCTTTCTTCATTTGCCACCGTGTCATTCCTTATTGGGATTAGCCAATAGGGTACGTTTGATGATGTAATGACCTTGCCTATGTGTACTTTAGCCCATGAATTGTCCTCCTTACCCTTTAATTAGTAAAAGCCCTTTGATTTGAGGAGAGGGCATGTTTGGGACGTGAATTGCCCATTTTGTCCCTAAATTTTCATTTGCCCTCTTATTTTTTGACCTAGGGTTAATTGGAAGTGACGGTGAATAGTTATAAAACTTAGCGCCACTTTTTTATAAGCTTAAAAACGGAATGTTTTGGGTGATTGGCGAAGGTCATTCGTTTGTCTTGTTTTTGAGAAAAAGTGTTTTGTTAAATGACTTTCAATAATGGCATCTTTGGTCCCTGGACTTTTATAAAAGGGTTATGGTTTAGGGTTTTGGGCCGGGTATAGGAAGTGGACTTGGACTTTGGGGCTTGGATCCGGTGAGGTTTTTAGGAAAAATGGGCACAATTTAGACTTCAAGGACCATTTGTGTAAGCTTCTGAAACTTGAGGGGCTAAATTTGTAACTTTGGATTTTTGTCTTCTAGTGTTGACTTTGAGAATTGACCAAGGTTGACTTTTCTGACTTTGGCTTCCGGCTCTTGCACACTCTTCCGTTCCTCGTGTCCGTGTTTGCCCGTTTTTGACGAATTTTCTATGATTTTTGTCTTAATCCATACCAACACCACAAAACACAAAAACAAGTATAATCTTTTCCATTTAACCAATGTTTGATCATTTAGGGTTAATTTGGTATAAACTGAATATGTTGTATTTTACGACTTATCAAAATTTTCTCCAAACTAAAACGATGCGTGTCCTCATAGCAATAATTACATGCCTTATAACCCAATACCTCAAAAATTCCCAAACTAAAATCTTTGAAAAGTAGCAGATATTTTTTGTTGAGAGAGCTAAGAGATCACAAGTTATAAAACACCCGATTCCCATTTTTAAAGATTTTTTTATTTTTTTATGATTTTTCTTAATAATTAACTACCTAACTACAACTTATTCTTGTGTTGACATAATGTATTGTTTTCATACCTTAGTGGGAAACGTAAGGATCATGGAAACAAAAAGCATAATAATGTTCTAAAAGATACTTGTCATCCGATTTTCACTTTTTACCCATACTAAGCTTAAAAATAAGATCATCGTTAGTACAAGCTAATGCTAAACTACTGTTATAATTACAACTTTGAATTTCTCTTTCCCGACATAAATTCATATTTTTAAATGTGTGTGCCTCACTTAATATTAAACCATTAAATCCACAAATTTTAGATAGTTTGAAATCTGACCAAGCATTACACTAGGCCTTTTGGGAAATATGTTAATCACTAATACAACTCAACTCAAAAGCAAACAAAAACCTCTTAGCTAAGACAACAGTTAGTTTCACTTGCCTCATAAATGACTTTCTACTCTAGCATCCCCCCGACCATCTCGGGTAAGTGCTAAGCTTTTGACACCCCATCCAGTAGAATATATAATCGAGTACGCATGAACTTCTAATGAAAAAGCCCAGTAGAATTTTGCAAATGTTGGTTCAAAAGAATACTTTGTTTTCAGAGAATGAAACATTTACTATTTAATTTTCTACCTTCAACATTATTATTACTATTTACATTATACGGCTAGGAATCGTATCAACTTTTCTTTCGACGTCACATCGGCCACGCCTCCGACAAGAGCCCGTGTACTTATTATGATACCACCCTAAATATACATCCTCCACCCTTTCTTTCGATGTCACATCGGGAACGAACCGACAAATGCCCATGTACTTTATTGCGATGAAGTTTGTACATTAATTAATTTATTGATACTAAGGATTTATAACTTGCATCCTTTTTATTCACCAACTACAAATTTATTTTTTTATTTTTTATATATTTATATATTTTTAATAATAACACATTATTTTTGCAAATAGAAAAATTTCGTTTTAGAAAACCAAAGTATAAACTTGAACTAAAATTCTTATTTACAAATGATGTTTAACTTCATCATCGATAAAGTTTTTTCTCTGAATATGTTGATTAGACTTTTAAGAGTAAAACTCTAATTTGTAAAAATTAAAGAGAACACGTATAATTAATCATTTTAAGAACTCCGGGGAAGAAAAACCACAAGTTATTCTTATAAGCCTTTAAGTTTTCCAAATAAACCTTGTTTAGCATCCTAATTCGTAATCAACACTATCATCTCTTATTCTTTTGCAATTAATACTCTAATAAGAATCGCAAATACCTAGCCTATATAAAAATCTCTCACTTGGCATATTTAAAATCTACATGAGATTAGCACAAGTCTTCTTTTATGTTAATAACAAATCAAGTCTAGCATGTTTAAAGTCTACATGAGACTAGCATAAACTATCATCATTAATTGTTAAGGGAGAAAGCTAGAACTCAACACGTTCGATCGGGTCAAAAATTACTTCTTATTCTCACCAACGGAAAACCTACATTCGTGTCTTAACACTTATTATTATTATTATTATTATTTTTTCAACTACTAATATTTTTTATTTTTTTATTTTTTCCTACAAATAAGATCTTAAAAATTTAAAATTTTTGCTATTTTTGTGGGAAAACGGGTACGTGAGAACAAAACAATAAGCAGGTAATATCCAAAACGACTAGATTTCCCTCCCCTAACTAAAAACGAACATTGTCCTCAATGTTTAAGGTCGGGTCTCTACGAAAATCTAAGCCGTTTATGAGTTATGCAAAGATAAACGTGAATCGATAAGAAGAAAGGATATCGGATCTCCCCAAACTAATTTCAAACAAAAGATAGGAAGCTCGAGTGAAACGGGATACAACACCGGACATGAGAGTCTTCAGAAATTGTTGGGTTAATCCTACAAAAATCACAACAAACAACAAACAACAAGAAACCAGAAGAGGATAGCCACAACACATTATATTAGAAAATAGAAAGAAAATAGAAAAGGATAGGCATGGGGTGAACTCCCATGAAGCGGCTTGTTTTTGGTCACCGAGTCGTAAGCTTGACTCGATCCCTGAATTTAGTTATCCTTAGGGAGAGTGTGGAGGTCCGGGATTACATGGATGGTATCGTCTCGTCCGAAGTAAATTTTTCACAAAGCGGTGCCATTCACTTTGAAATTTGGATCATTGGGTTGAGATAATTCAATGGTTCCGTATGGAAAAACTTGAGCGATAGTGAAAGGTCCCGACCAACGAGTTTTAAGCTTTCCGGAGAATATCTTTAAACGGGAGTTGAAGAGTAAAACTTGATCACCAACATTGAAGATTCGATTCTTGATCTTTGAGTCGTGAAGCTTCTTTGTCCTCTCCTTGTAAAACCATGAATTCACAACTTGAATCTCGAAAGCTCGTTAAGTTTATTTAGTTGTAACTTCCGATGATCACCCGCGGTTTTAAGATCGAAATTTACGTGTTTAAGAGCCCAATACGCTTTGTGTTCCAATTCGACTGGTAAATGACAAGACTTTCCATAAACGAGCTTATAGGGTATGAATCTGATTGGTGTTTTGAAAGTGGTTCGAAATGCCCATAAAGCATCGTCTAGCTTGTCAGACCATAAGGCACAGTTTTCTCCTACCGTCCTTTCAAGAATACGTTTAAGACCACGATTTGACACCTCAACTTGACCACTCGTTTGAGGGTGGTAAGCGGTAGCTAAATGATGTGTGACTCCATATTTAGACATCACTTTGGCAAATTGATCATTACAAAAGTGGGTCCCACGATCGCTTATTATAGCTCTCGGTGTTCCAAATCGGGCAAAAAGAGACTTTAAAAATTTCACAACTACACGAGCATCGTTTGTGGGGAGCGCCTTTGCTTCAACCTATTTCGAAAGATAGTCGACTGCTACAAGGATATACTTATTCCCTTTGGATGACGGAAAAGGTCCCATAAAATCAATAATACCCCTAGAATATCATAGATTTTCACAAACTTAGATAGCGTTTTGAGGCATTTTCATCACGATGAGAAATTTTGCCTTGTCGTTGGCACATATCACAAGATTTGATCATTGAATGAGCATCTCGATATATAGTGGGCCAAAAGAAACCGGCATCAAATACTTTTTGAGCGGTGAATTAGCACTAAATATGAAAGGCCCCCGTGGGTCCTCAATGACAAAGCCTTGAGATTTCAAAAGCATCGTGTCCATGCACATACTACGAATGATTTGATCCGCGCACATACCAAAAGAGGTAGGATCAACCCAGAAATATGTTACTCTTGAAAAAATTTCCTCTTTGTTGAGTTGATATTCCTTTTAATGATAAAATGTCTCCCGCATGGTAGTTTTGCAAAATCGGCAAACCATGGGGTACCGCTCGTTTGATATAACCCCAAGAGTTTTCTAAAGAAAACGTATCGTTAATGTTCTATGTATTCCAAAACATCTTTGTGAGGATTCTCGAGTCTTGACAAATGAATTCGGCTGCTAGATTTTCCAATTCCTTTCATGTCACGAACTGTTATATCAAACTCTTGTAAAAGTAACACCCAATCGAGCAACCTTGGTTTGCATCTTTGTTGGTGTTCATCATGAGGTATTTTCAAAGCTAAGTGTTCGTATAAACAAGCCTTTTGAGATAGAATAAGATAATGGCCGAAACGTTTCAAAAGCATACACCACGGCAAGCATCTCCTTCTCTATTGTGGTGTAATGAATTTGAGCTTCGGATCATACGTCTACTAGCATAATGAATCGTTGAAAATGCTTCGTGGTATGGAAGGGGTATAAGTCTTACTTTGTCCAAGAACCGTACAATCGCAAAATCACTCGCGAATCACACATTGAATTCGAAAGTTAGGTTCAATCCGGAATAACTAGGGGAACTAGAGATCAGGAGCTTCGTAAGCTTCTTCTTACGGTTTTTGAAAGCATGGATTACAATCTGAAGAAATACAAAAGGTGTGGTCTTTTTGATGAAGGTGAGTTATTGGTCTAGAATCTTGAGAAAAGTCTTGAATGAAACGACGGTAAAGATCACTTCAATGACCTAAAAAACTTCTATCCTTGACGGTAGTCGAATGAGGGAGTTTTAGGCATTACGTCAAATTATGCTAGTAGACTGACGGGATTCAGACCTCAATTCCGGACTTTGATATCTTATGACCTAAAACAATTCCTTCTTTACACATGAAATGACATTTTTCCCAATTAAGGACAAGATTTGTGTCTTCACATCTTTTTAACATTCGTTCAAGATTAGAAAGACATGAATCAAAAACTATCACCGAAAACGGAAAAATCATCCATAAAACATCTCCATTGATTCTTTTTCAATCATGTCCGTGAAAAATCACCATCATGGTGGGGGGGGAGGGACAACGTTGTGAGAGGTAGGTTCCGGAGCTTTACATAATCCAAATGGTATGAGCGAACATAGCAAAAGTACCATAGCGGGGGTCATGTAAAATTCGTGTTCTCTTGATCTTAGGAGGATTAATTGGGAAAGGGGGGAATAGTAAAATATCCCAGATTAAACATCTAAGAGGAAACAATAGAATGCATTGCCCCAGGCTAGACGTTTCTAGCATTTAAATCCATGAATGGGAGAGGAAAAATGATCTTACGAGTCGCTTCATTAAGCTTTCCTATAATCGATTACATACTCCCATCGGTAACTAGACTGCAGAATTAATTCATTCCTCCTTCATTTGCAACGACGGTCATTCCTCTTTTTAGGGACACAATGTATTGGAACAACCACGAGCAGTCGAAATATCGGTACTATCTTATTCCCGGCATCAGAGAAGAATAATCAACATCCTTCTAATGACTTCATGAATGTTCAGGGTTCACCGTCTTGACTTGAACCGTTTGGTTTACATCGTCTTCCTAAAAATCTTAATGATTACAAAAACGAGGGCGATACCTTGATATCGGTTATTTTCCAAGCAATGGCACGTTTATGAGATTTAAGAACATTAATGAGAGCTTTTTTTTATCGTTTTTTAATCCTTTTGCTATGATAACAGGTAACTTATCGTTTTCTTCCAAATAAGCATATTCTAAGTGAGACGGTAAGTCCTTTAACTCTAATTCCAGAGGCTCTTCAATTGAAGATTTGGCCTCGGTAACTTCACTTTGCTTAAGGTCCATCAGAGGAAGTTGAAATGTGTCATCATTTAACAATTGTTCAAGCACATAAATGTCTTCCTCCGAATCACAATCATCATGATCAACTTTCCAAAGAATTGATTTGTCATAAAGATAACATCAATTTTCTCCAAAGTAAATTCAGGGGCGAAGTAAAAACGCTCCGGGAACGTCGAAGTGGATTGCCACGTGAAAAATCCTCACTAGAAATCCTAACAATTCCGGAGCATAACTCCTCACAAATTTTCATCAATGAGTCAATTCGGTTTTTTTTAACCATTTGTCATCTGTAGAGGAATATTTCATGGTTTGGTCTAAATTGAAAGTGACGGCTTCGTTGTCAACACGAAGGGTGATTTCTCCTTCGTAAACGTCAATTACGGTACGAACGGTTTTCAAAAATGACCTTCCAAGTATAAGAGGTACTCGAGGATCGGCTTCGAAATCGACAACTACAAAATCGGCGAGAAAGTGGAATTTTCCAACTTTAAAGTAGACGTCTTCTGCTAAACCCTTAGGGTAAGTTATGGATCGTCCGCTAACACTAAAGTCTTGTCGAGTCGGTAAAGTTCCGGGCAAAGAAAGCTTTATTCAAAATCGAAAGGGCATTAAATTATGCTCGTAACCAACGATCGGCCAAGGCGTGACATATCTCCATTCCCGGGAATTCACAAGGAATAAAAAAATTTACCTCGATACTCCTACTTTTCTGGAAGCTTTTAAGGAGGCATCGCTGAGCAATTCTAGTATCAATTGAAATTTCACAATTCGAGCAACTTTTACTTATTATTCATTAACAAATCCCTAATCGTAAGGAGCAAATCATTGCATTAAAAACAAAGCTACCGCAAAACTTATATCAAAACGCAAATCATGGAAACATCTTGAAAAAATTCTTTCCTTTTGGTATGAAGCTTTTTCTCGATTCTTTTGATTGTCTCGTCTTGAAGGGTAAGGAATATTTGGCTTAGGTACCCGTCTTCAGAATCTTGGGTTCCGGAATTGGTTTAGGGATAACCGAAGTGGATTTGCGCGTACATCCTTGGAAATTAAGTTGCACCCATCCGTCATTACCTTGGCTCTCGTTCTACCTAGTACCTTTTTCGGGGAAGGTTTAGTTGGATTCGAGGGTCCCTCGTAAGCTACACCACTTCGAGTGGTGATCGCTTTGATCTCGCCCTTCGGGTTAGGAATCGTGTTACTCGGAAGAGTACCCGAAGGTGAGGCTTGGGTTTGAAAGAAACTACTTAACATGTTTTGAAGATTATTTTGCAACGTGTTTTGAAAAGCATTATTTTGACTCATCAAAGCGGTTTGTTGATTCTTAATCGTATTTTGAATCTCGTTCTTTAACTCTCCTTTCATCGAAGTGATTTGGTATTGCAAATTCCTATCGTTTGATCATTAGACTTCCATCATCTAGTTGAAAAATCATTTGAAAAATCGTTCACTTGATTATTAGGCACTTGAAACGATTGATTTTGAAATCCTTGATTTTGAAAATTCGAAGCATGATTAACTTGATTTTGAAAACCTTGATTTTGAAAATTGTTCCCTCGATTGAAATTATTCCCTTGACCTTTATTGTTATAATTCTTATTTGATTCTTGATTTGCTCCCGGAGCAAAACCTAGGTGGTGGCCCAATTTGATTACTAACACTCGATTGTGGGGCCTATTGATTAATAAGATTTCCCGTGGTTGCACAAACGTTTTGATTATTATCGGTAGCCGGACAATTATACCATGCATGAGCTCCACCACAAATAACATAATTTTCCTTAACCACCTAACCGGAGCGGAGGTACAACGCGCGACCTTTTAGAAACACGGGAGCACGAGCTACGATAGTCCGAAAGTTGATCTGCAAGTTATATCAATTCGTTCATTACCCGTTTTTGCTAACATTTTCCCCTAGAATTAACCCTAGAATGCATTTTGGTTTTGTTTCCAAATAACGCACTTTTGACTTGTTTTCAAATATATTCAAAGCATCCCTAGTATTCTTCTTAACAAATTACCACGCCCGCCGCGGCATTTAAGGAGTCTTATGGGAGAGCGAGTGGCTCTCGGTTAAACCAATAAAAAATGTATCAACTCGATTAACTCTGTAAATCGGTGGTGAGGGCAAGATCTAGCATACCCTTAAATGTTCATCCACACTTTCACTAAAAGATTCATCGAATTCTTGTGAAAAACGAGAAATTTTTGTTCTTAAGATATATGTGAGTAGTAGAGCTCTAGGAGGGAAAAATTGGATGACGAACTTGGTAACGAGATCGTCCCATAGTTAAAATTGAATTCGAGGTTCTTTCTCGTACCAAGTTTTTACCCGCTCCTTGAGCGAAAAGGAAAATATAAGCTAATCACATCATTAGGATGCCGCGCGATCAAAATGTAAGGTCGAAGTAATCCTTTTAAAAACAATTAATATGAGCAGAGGTTTTTTCAGTTTCTTCTAAACCAAAGAAACGTGTTCGCTTCAACCAATTGAAGCAAATTATTTTGATCTCAAAATGATCGGGAGCATTGATCTCCAGGGTAAAAACAATATCTTCCTCCGTACCCTTGGTGGGTGTCACGGAGTAATTCCCTCCATAGTCCGATCCGCCTCGCAACTATGGTTTTAGATCGGGAATTGATTTCTTCTAAATTAACGAGGAGTCAACCAGCGCGAATCGTCAGGGGGTTTGTTGTTGTTGACGACGGTTACGGTTACGAGTTTGCGAGCGAGTGCGCATGCACTTAAAAAGAGAAAATCAAAAAGGAAAAATCTAAAATTAAAAGAAAAATTCTACACTAATTTTTTTTTTGATTTTTAAATTTATTATTCACAACAAATTTTTAACGGTTACACGGAAGAGACTTAAACCAAATAATCAACTACTTCACGGTAGCTCTTAAAAATTGCTTTTTAAGGTGAGCCGTATTTCGTAGAGACACAAATGACAAGTGTTAAATCTTTGGTTCGATTTGAGAACTATATTCCAAGTTCACCGGAAATTGAAATGATAATACCTCGATTGAGAGTGTTATTTGTTGGTGTTCTTTTACCAACTTTGTTTATTTTATTTCTTTTTTAAGGACAATTTTTTATTTTTGATATTTTTTTTATTTTTTTAATATGATAACTATACTAAAAAAAGAAAATATTTTTTACTTTTTATATTTTTTTAATTTTTTTGGGATTTTTGAAATATTTAACAAAAATGAAACTTTCGAGGACGAAAGGATCTTTAAACCAAATCAACAAACGTAAAACGAAGGAATCTTTAACACAAGTCCCCGGCAATGGCGCCAAAAATTGATGTTAGTTTTATATACTATAAAATATAATAATAATATTCCAAAAGAGAAATTAAAAAATTTCCTAAAGTCTCCCTTAAGAAAAGCTCACTCTAAAAGATATATATAACACACACATGTATATATATATATATATATATATCTATTATAATATATATATATAATATATTATATATATATATATATATAGTATATATATATATTATTTAATACGTTTAAATATTTTAACCGGGAAGAATGATCACCCGGTCTTCCCCAACGACATGTGAATTGAAACCATTTTTAGCTTGGATATAATTTGAATGAGAACAAAGATATTTTTTGATGATCTAAAACTACCAAATAAAAGCAACAATTAAAACTGAACAATAAAAAGCAATTAAACACTTAAAAAGATTAACGGAAACAAATAAAATGCGACAAATAAGCAAGTACACTAAATTTAACTCTTAAAAATGCAAACTAAATTTCTAAACCTAAAATAGGACAAAAGAAAATTATTTTTTTGATTATTTTTGAATTTATTATGAATTAAAAACCAAATTAAATCTAATTAAATCCTAAAAAATAGCAAATTAAGTCCTAAAAATTGGGAAAAATAATTTTTAAACTTAGAAAAGTCTAAAATGACATAAAAACAAAGAAAACTATTTTTAACTATTTTAAAAAATTAAAATCCTATTTTTAATATTAAAAATAAAAGCTCAAAAAAGAAATTTAAAATCTAAAAAGCGTGAAAATGATTTTTCTTAATGTAAAACTAAAGCTATTTTTTTAAAACTAAAAACTATTTTTTTTTGTAATTTTTTGAAACTTTTTTCTATTTTTTATCTATTTTCTAAAAAATTTACCTACGAAAATTCCTAGGAAATTATAAAATAAAAGGAAAAATTTGCAAAATTCAAGAAAAGTGTAAAATGTAACAAAGAACCTAGGAAAAATAGAAGACTCAACTAACTTAACAAAATAAGCTGAGAAAATGGCTTAGTTACTACGGCTATTAAGAAAGGAGAAACGAAAAACGTGCGATCTTTAAATGGAAAGGAATGATAACGGATGAGCTATTGTAGCATGATGGTTAACACGTTGGTCATGTGAAGGAGAGGTCATTGGGTTCGAGGTCTGGCAACCCACTTTTTGCTCTTTTTTTTATTTTTGACTTTTAACAAAAACTAAATATTAGGACTTAAAGAAAACTGATTTTTAAGCACTTTTTATGAAGACAACATAAGCTAAAAACCAAAATTGAGCTTAAAAGGAGCTTATTAAAAAGCTGATTGCAGAAAGTAGCCTTTGAGGCTTATAAAACTTGATTTTACTTAATTGACCACAAAGACCTTCAATTTAAGCTTAAAAACAAAAACCAAACACCTGTTCTAAACTCCTTATGATTTTGCCCTATCTAACTTTAACAAGCCAAAGTCATGACAGAACACTTAACCTATCTGACTCTAAGGATTGAAACCTGCAACTCAGATGACAACTCAGAGATTAGAAATCAAATAAGCCTATTGAAGCTTATTAGCAATGACAGAACTTAACTTTTACAAGCTTGATCAATCACCTAATATGCTATGAATTTCAGATACTAAAAACAACTTTATAAGCTAAGAAATTAAAATTAAAAGCTATGATCCCAATACTGTTGTTTTTATGGTCTTTTGAGGATTTTGTGAACTTTTTTAAGCTAAATGAACATAAGCAATTAAACTAGAAATGAGAAAACTGGTTTAAAACTGAATTAACCTATATGAAATCTGTAAAATACTTAAATTTTAAAATCTAAAACCTACAAACACTTAGCTAGATTGAGGCTTAAAGAAGACAGGAGTAGTAACCTATGTACACTTACAGCTTGTAGCAAATTGCAAATGGGAGGTATAATCAAAGCTTGCAGTTGCCTTAAGGGACAATACTGCACTACTCACTCTTATTAAGTGACTTTGAACACAAAACAAGCAAGAACCAAGCCTTGGATGGCTTGGTTAAATTTTTCTCAATCTAAATTAAAAGGAAAAATCCCCTGGTGCTGGCTTAAGCAAATTACACTAAAACCTATTCAATTCTGAAAACTAACGATTATAAATTCTATTTCATAACTACATAAAATGATTTCAAAGCCGACTCAAGCAAAGTCCACAACTCAATTTGACTTTTGATGGTCAAACCTAGTTGTACCAAACACTCCTTAATTGTAAGACAGAATTGATTAAACCTTTTAAGTATGAAAACTAGCTAACTAAACTTTGATACCAGATATTACTAGGCTTAAAACAAACTTAATAAACACAAATTAATAACCTATTTAAGCTAGAGCTAAGATTTAAAGACTATGCTAACTACTATATTTTTTTTATAGATTTTTAAGAGAAATTAAGCTATGACTAAATCTAAACTATATTAGGCAAAAACAGATAATCAACATACTAAATAAGCTAGAATAAAAGTGAATAAGCACTAGTAAGCAAACATATCGAGCGCGCGCGCTAGCGCGAGCGCGCACTTAATAAGCAGATACCACCTTAAACAAATTTTTGAATTATAAATGAAAACAGAATAGTAAATAAGAAACTTACTTGAGCCTTAGCTTAACAAAGGCAAAAATGGCTCATAGAGCTTATCTACTAACTCTGACTTATCATAGATAAGCCAGTTAAATCCATGAGATCCCTTCCATTACTGGCCTTCCTTCCATTTAGCTTATAATCCAATAAGTAAAAGGTATTACTTCTTATTTTAGAGTTAAGGTGTAATTAAGATTTGTTTAAGCTCAATAATAAGCTTAAAGACTTATTAGAGCTATTGAGAGCTTATAGGTAATAGTAGCTTAACATTTGAGAGGTAAATAAAACTTATTAATGACGCGCTAGCGCAGCGTGCGTGCAGATATGATACAAATAAACTGAATTTTATTAATGAAAGCTTTGTACATTTAACTTTGAAAGGAAATGTTACAAAGATTACTTGAAAATACAGACTAAAACGTATATAAGCTAAAAAAAACTAGAAAATTAAAAGTAAAAGCTCTCCCCTCATGTGTGTGAGAGTAAGTCCTATATATAGCACCCCAGGGAAGCTTCTAGGCTGAGTTTATTCCCCCCGCTCCTTTCAATCACATCCCTTAAATTCTTTCAATGATTGGATCATTAGTTTTGGCTGTTGGATCACATATGTGCACACACGGATTGCCAGCGTAGCAATCTGTGATTGTGACACCTTGTGCTTTCTTTGAGAGTAAATCTGATTGCAGTTTTACATACATATAAAATAATATACTTATAGAAGAACATTAAGGAAATCCCCAGTATCCCTTGGACAATTCCCTCACAAAGATATATATATAAATACGTATATTAAATCGGGCAAGTATGATCACCCGGGTCGTTTCCTCCCCAATGAAGATGGGAAAGAATCTTAAGGGTCTAATGAAATTGAAAACCACGTTTGGGTTGGATCTGATTTGAAATGAAGCAAATAAAATTTGGATGAGCTATTACTACAAAATTTAAAAGCAACCTAATAATGATAATAATTAAGCAAATAAACAAATTCTAAATCTTAAAATGTAAACTAAAAATTTCAACTAAATAAAAAAAGTGCTTTACTAAGTTAAAAGATTAAAATTTTAAAGTTAAAGTTGAAAATTAAAAACTAAAAGTTTGAAAATTAATTTTTTTTAAAATATAAAACTTAAACTAAAAATTCTATAAAAATACTTTTTATAAAAAGAAAAAGTGCAGAAATTTATAAAAAGCCCTAATTTTAAACTATTTATTTAAAAAAACCCTTAAAAAAATTTAACAATTAAACTAAAATCTTAATTATATTATTTAATAAAACTTATTTTTTAAAAAACATAAACTAAAAAAACCAAACAAACACAAAAAAATGGGCCGAAATTACCATTTTCGAAAGTAGGGGTAGGCGGTGACTTAAGTTTTTATAAAAAACACAAAGTTCGAACTAATGGCAGATATAGTCCCTTAACTTGGGACTAACTAGACTAAACTATTAAACTAACGAAGGACTTAACGATGTACTTAACTAAGGACTAATTATGCATTTAACAAGGACTAACTGTGTAACTTTTAAACTAACTGAAATTATGAAAAAGTGCAGAACAGGTCCCTGAAGCATCTAACAACCAACAACCAGCATCCATATTGATTTAAAAAGCTTATTAACTAACTTTTTTTAAGACAACTTTTATAAAAAACTTAACTACTAACTTATTTTAATAAGCAATATGAGCATATGAAAACTAATAAGCTTCAGCAGCTTATTAACATTCAAACTATAACCTAAACTGATTAAACAAATACCGATCAAAACCACAAGATGATTTAACTTATTAAACTAAAAGCTGCTTACTCAATGCAGCTTATCTAAACTGCTTATCAACTAACAATTAACAGATTCAAAAGCTTATTAAGAAAACAGAATTAAATAGACAAAAATAAAACTTATTGAAGCTTAAAGAAAATAAAGAGTACCTTTGTTTCCAGCTAAACATGAAACAAACAATAAGCTGAGTGGGGCTTATGCTTAATACACTATAAGCCCTATTATATCAAAATCCAACCTATATAACCTATAAAGCGACCAATACTCTAAACCCTCTTGATACCATAGCAGCCTATCCAATTCCAATGAAACAGGATGGTATCAAGCCTTGATCGAGAGGAATGAACACAATTAAACACAAATACAAATATTTTTCAATACGATTTAAAAGAACACAAAGATTTTTATGAAACAATAATTTTATTGAAACTGAAGCAAGTATCTTACAATCTCGAAATGAAATTACATAAAATTGAAATTACATTTGAAGAAACTACTAAAAACTGAATCGAAAAGATTAAACCTAAAAATTAAACTACTAAAAATTGACCCCCCCCCAAAAAAAAACTGCTGGAACGAGGGGGCTTTATACCCGAGAGCCTTGAGCACTGCCCTTCATCTAATCCTTCTATCTTCTCATTCAACTGACCCTTATCAATCTTCTCTTTCCTTGATCATGCATATAGGCCGAGGTATTAAAAATTGTGGTATAAACCGGATCATTGACGTGGCCAAGGAGTGTGGTTAAGTTATGTGAGTGTAAACACTCACACACGTCACATCACCCAATCATTCATCTCATTTTGCCAGGGGTGGATTGGGTTGGGGGATTAATTGATATGACATGATGGTTAAGGGTTGTGAGAGGAGTGTTTACACCCATGGTAATTTAGATGGGGGTGAGTGATATTAAACTAGGGATTATGGTGTTCTTTATTGAAGGTGTTCGTGTGTGTGTGAGTGTTCAATCTCATTTGGGGGTAAATGAGGAACAGTAATTGTAAATGAGGGTTATAAGTTAAACCGGGTTGGGTAGGGTTAGGTCGGGTTAGGGTTGGGTTATAATTGGGTAATTGGGTTAGGGGAAAGCTTATATAGGCTGAAGAGGTGGGTCACGGGTTTATTGACCCGGTCAATGACCCCCGCTCCTTTTGCATCTATGATTGATTACACATATGGCCCTTGTGTTTGGTTAAGACTTTTTCAGGTTATAAATAACTTTGGGTAAATTGCATATTCAGCCTTGGATTTGATTTTCCCATTTTTAAAATATAAATAACTTTCACAATTTTTACAAATTCAGACCCTTGTGGTTTTATAAAGAGTGGTGCAGGCTTTGTAGGTTGACTGAAGAAGGCTAAGGGCATGATCTCTCGGCTTCGGCTTGACTCATCCGTTCTCAGAATCCTTTTTGACTATTTTTCTGGCGATATTTGACATACTAACCTGCACACATAAAACTCAGATACTAGCACATTTTGCCATATTTGAACTCGTTTTGGATGAATTGGGCGCTGAGAGAGGAAAAAGGTAAAAATATATTATATTTTAGACAACTATCAATATTCCCCAAACTAAAACATTGTGTGTCCCTCGACGGCAATATTACATGCTATATAACCAAATACCTCGAAAATTCCCAAACTAAACCTTCAAAAGTTTTGTTTTGAGAGAGATAAGAGATCACAATTATAAAAACACCCGACTCCCCCCATTTTCTTTTATATTTTTTTGATTATTAACTACCTAGACTACAATTATTTGTGTTGACATAATGCAATGTTTCATTACCACATTGGTAACTTTTAGGATCATAGAAGAGGGGGGGGGTGTGTGTGCAAAAAAACAATTAAGCGTCTAAAAGATAACTCATCATCCCCAGATTTTCACTTTTCCCATCTAAGCTTAAACACAAGATCCATCGTTATTACAAGTCATGACCCTAACACTACTCCATAAAATTATTAATTGGGTTCTTTAACTTTTCCTCCCGCAAATCCTACTTTGTATCATCAGATTTTACTTAATCATAGATACCCGAAGGCTCCTTTAAGACTTTTTTTCGATCACTTATTAATACAAAGAAAATAAATTGGTAATGGTTAAAGAACGCAATAATTAGCTCCTAGCCCTCTCTCAAATATCAAATGTCAATCAAAACTAAAGTCCACATCGAGGCGACCAAAATTTTGGCTTTCTTATTAGGCTACTTATAAGCAAGGGCACCATTCATATCATATACCCAAAGGCACTATAAGACAAGAATGAACCAATCTCATGTGCACCATATACCCTTAGGCTCTTTAATCACAAAACAAGACAAAAATAAAGCAACATTATTAAACCTCAGTCCTTTAGTAGGCTACAACATCGGCCACGCCTCCGACACGATGTAGAAAACATATTTCGACTTGGATTATATAAGTAAAACCGGTGCCTTTTATCTCGAAGCCACATCGATAGCGAGTCGACAAGAGGTTATTCTACTTATTATGACACCGGACCCTACCTTATATGAAAACTCCAACATCGGCCACGCCTCCGACACGATGAAGTAATCTGGCAGAGATACTTATTTATTTATTATTTTTGTATTTTTAAGCCAAATTGAGTATTCCTGATGTGTACTCATTCTAATCACAAATGAACTAAAGAAAACTTCTATTAGCTAATTATTAACCAAAAAACCATACAACTCTATTTATTAAACATTCATATAAAAGTGAAACAAGCTAATGGGAGAAAAAGCCACAATTAATACATATGAGCTTGAAAGAAATTCAACTATTCTACGTTTAATGTCATGACTTATAATTAACACTATCATTTCTTGTTCTTTGCAAGAGAAATTTGCAAATACTTAGCCATATAAAATCCAACTTGGCATATTTAAAATCTACTAGAGATTAGCACAAGTTTTCTTTTACTAACGATTCAAGTCTAGCATGTTTAAAGTCTACGTGAGACTAGCACAAACTATCATCATTAAATGTTAAGGGAACGTACGATCGGGTCAAAAATTACTTCTTATTCTTACCAACGGAAAACCTCCATTAGTGTCGTAACGCTTTTTATTTTATTATTATTATTATTATTATTATTTTTTGACAAATTAAAACAAAATAACAAGACTGGAAAATTTAAAATTTTTGCTATTTTTGTGGGAAAAACGGGTACGTGAGAACAAAAC
>BQNB010086206.1:0-28259 GCA_026074375.1 Tanacetum coccineum | reverse complement strand
TGAGACATGAAAGCATTTTTATATTTTTTTAATAAATGTTCTTGTTAGATTACTTAATAGTGTATAGATACTTAAAGTTGCCTGTTATTAGAGTACAAAGCAAATTACTTTTATCAATTTTTAAGGAAAATAATTTCTATTGCTGCTGAAATGCTATGTAAAGTCTGTTTGAGATTAAAAGTAGAGAAAAAACCACCGATTATCAAAGATACCTGCCATCCTTAACTTTATTCAAATGATACTTAAATGCATAAGTGCATAGCATTGTAAGGTTGATGGTCCTAACAAAGTAATCAGTTCCACTATTATCTTAGTCTACAAAAGTAACCAAGATCGAATGGGCTAGCCAAAATAAGGCCCCTAAGGTAGGTGGTCTCACTATGTTTTGGTCATATATTATAATATTAACACTCTTCTATCACACGATAATTAAACTAGTTAAACTTCAGCTGCTAATCTAGTTGGACTAGTTGTGAAAGTAAGCTACAGTATTGGAAAATCTGAGGACTAGTTGGACGATAAGCAAGCCTTTTCACAACACAAACAAGAAACACACTTATTCATTACTATTACTACGATAAGCATAGGGTGCTTCCCACGAAGCGACTTGTTTTTGCTAACCGAGTCACAAGCTCGACTCGACCCCGAATTCATTGGTGCATGGGGAAGCAAGTGGAAGATAAAATCATCATCCGACTTTCATTCAAGTGACTACGATAAGTATTAAATTTCATGAAAGTTCCACTCTGATGAGATACATCCGGCATAAAAGAATGATAAATTGAAATTCCAGGATCAAATATGGTGTCTTTATTCCCGGTGGAAAGAAGATATTGAGGGACAACGGGAATGAAGAGAAATGGAAGAAAGATCCATACAACATAAGCGAACATAGGTTCACTAAAAAGTATGGAATCTAAATCAAGGGTGGGATGGGTGGGCAAAACATTAAGCACATTTGTGGGAAAGATATTCCCTGCCTCATCCATTGTGAAATTACCCATCTCGGGTTTATTTTTGAAGAAACAATCATACTCTGGTTGAGATATGATGTGAGCGAGTTCATCGGTGAACTCCTCATTAAGAAAGTCACTCCTATCGGCAGGAGGAAACTGATCATTCGAAAGATCAAAGATAAACGAATCATATTGAGAAAAATCCACATGAGTAGTGGTACTGCCACTACTCTTCTCTTTGAAATGATCGTTATCAATGTAGAAAGCTTTATAATCCGAAAGAGATAAATCAGAATGAGTAGTGGGACTGCCACTACTAATCTCTTCTAGATTAAAGCGAAAAGTTTCATATTCGGGTAAAGCATTATCAAAGGTGCTAGTCTCCTCCAAGAAAAGATTAGGGAATGTGGAGGAAGACTTGGTCATAAAATCAGAAGATGGAGTGGGATTATCTTTTAATGCTTCGATCTTAGCAACAAGAAGATTGACATTTAATAATTTTTCACGAAGGATATCGTCTTTGATTGTTTAAAGAATATCATCATCAATCCCTCCAACTTCAGGAATAACAATCTCCATCACCTCTGAGCTAACGGGCTCATAATCGGGAGGTGATGCCTCGACATACTCGATGTCGTCAATAGAGAAAGAATCCTCATCACTCGAAGTAGAAACATCGTTAGAATCCGATAAATCCTCAAATTGATCTTTTAAATTGTTACGAGGCGAAGAATTGTCATGAAAAGGCAAATCACACACTTTGGGAACACCCTCGGACTCACTTGGGGTTGGGACAAGGATCTCGACACTAGACTTTATTACTTCGTCCGATTCCGTTGCCAAAATAGTATAAAGATGCTCGTCCCCCATACTTAGAGAGTTAACAGGTTCCTCGGTTGATAAAACGGGTGTGATTGCAATGGTATAGTCCTCGTCATTATCATTGCAAATGGGAATCTTCCAATATCGATCTTTAGCCGCTTGCTCTTTCGCGATTCGCTTTTCTTCTTCCTTCTTTTGTATAGCTTGACCAACCAAATCACATAAGTTTATCATTTATTCCATGAGCTTATTACTAGAATTGAGAAGCTCATTTTGAGAATTAAGAAGGCTATTTTGAGCATTGAAGATCGGATGATTGACGGTATATTGCGGGGGTTGGAATTGGTCAAAACCGAAAGAATTAGAATCATAGCATGGATTTTGCTCATGATAATAGTCTTCATTCATCGGTTGACACTGGTAAGTTTCATGAGGACCCCCGTAATCTTCACAACAAGGATGTTGTTGTGGAAAATTTGGTAAAATTTGTGGGAACTCATTATAGTTTTGCGGTGTACAATAGTGACCATAACGAGCATCATTCCCACAAAAATCACAAAAGATTAGTTCATAGTGTGTGGGGTGGTTGGATAAATTTTGAGAATCGTTAGAAGAATACGAAGTTGAAAAACTGATTGGTGTTTCATTTCTACTCTTACAATAAAAACAAACTCCATCGTATTCATTACAACCACATTGTTGGCATGTACCAAAAAGCTTTTGTTGTTGCAAACTTTGCGGAGCTTGTGGGAGCTCATCAACGGTTTGATTTGTTGGTTCCGGATTAGAGATAATTGGAGCTTTCGAAGGACAATTATAGCCAATATGAGCACCTTTCCCACAAAACTCACAAGTGCATCGTTGACAAAAGATACCGTCTAATGAATCACCACACTTGTAACAACAATGATCATCGATGTGTGAAGGACTTTGTGAGGAATTGACATCGGGGTTGTTTTTGACAACGAATGGCTCTCGAGGAGCATTAACAACGTTGTCATTGTCATCGGATGACTCAAAAGTATCTCGAAAGTCTTGAAAAGCTTCCTCAAATGTCTTTCGTATTAGAGCACATCGTTGACAATTAGGACCACGAACCAGGTCTCCACAATCGAAACAAAAATTTTCAATTTTAAGGGGTTGTTGAGACGAGTCGGGTACGGGAACAAGAATCTTGTCTCCAAGACTCCCATTTGAACAACTACAGTATTTAGTGTACAAAGTTCCACAAGTCCAACACTTTTTAATCGCGTAAAGTGGCTTTACACGATGATCGAGTGACGCCATAAGAATTAAACATGAAGAGGGATAAGAAAAGAATTAAATGATACGAAGAAAAAGAAGATTATTTTTGGTTTTTCGAATTTATTAAACAACATATTTTACAAACGGACAAAGAGAAAGACAACTTAAACCACTAATCAAACTCACTTCACGGTAGCTCTCAAAATAAAAAACACACAAGCGAGCGGATGAGAGGGATAGCGCGAAGCTTATTTCTCCTTTCGGGTCGTAGTTCCTTGGAACAACCTTCCTTATACCCACCTTATAGTTTGTTAATCAAATCGAGGTGAGTCGTACCTCATAAGCGACACAAATGACAAGTTTTTAAATCTTTTGTTCGATTTGGGAACTAGCAAGTTCACCGGAACTTATTATGATAATACCTCGGTTGAGAATATTATATTTTGGTATTTTTATCAATTTGTGTATTTTATTTCTTTTTTATGGAC
Organism: Tanacetum coccineum; assembly: GCA_026074375.1. NCBI lineage: Eukaryota > Viridiplantae > Streptophyta > Magnoliopsida > Asterales > Asteraceae > Tanacetum > Tanacetum coccineum. Next base: position 24,748 of record BQNB010086206.1, on the reverse strand, counting down.
AATTTTTTTTCTTTTTTCTTTTGTTTTTGTGTTTTTATATGATACTTATACTAATAAAAGAAAAAGGAAAAATATTTTTGTATTTTTTAATTTTTTATAAAAATAAAATAAATATTCACAAATTTGTACAAAATTTATCAAACGACACGACAATCGTTTCACAGCCTCCCCGGCAGCGGCGCTAAAATTTGATTGCAGTTAAATGCACTATTTATATATATAATATATAAGCAAATCCCACCCTTCACCTTTGACCAAGGTAAAAGTCAAGATTCGCAAAAATAAAATATATATGTAAGCCGGAAGTATGATTCCCGGGTCGTTATCCCCAACGATGTGTGAATGGAAAGTCGAATGGCGAATTGACAATTTGGTTTTGAAAACAAATGGTTTTGATTTTTTGATAATTAAAACTAAAATTAATTAAAGAAAACTTAAATTATTCTACGGGAAAACAAGCAAAGGAACGGGGAATCTTAAAATCTACGGGAAAGCATAACAAAGGCAATTGGATAACTTAAGAAACTACGGGAAACATAATTAGTTATAAAATAAAGTCCTAAACTAATTTAACAAGCTAAATGGGCTAAGAAATTAAAAACTAGTAAACCGGGCCCAATACAAGGCCCAATAACTAAAAATTAAGAAAATTAAGGTCTAAATTAAATTAAAAATAAAAAATGTATTCTAATTAATTTAATTTGAAGTTTTAAAAAAACTAGAACTAAAACGGAGTTCGTTTGGTTTAAAAACTAAAAGATACGAAAAACGTACTCGGTAAAAACGGGTTAAAAACTGAAAATTTTGAAAAACTTAACCTACAAAAGATTTTATATTTTTCCTAGACATTAGATGACAAAAGAAAATTTTCTAAAAAAGAAAAATATTTTTTTGTTAATTTTTAAATTTTTTATGAATTTTTAAAGATTAAAAACTAATTAAAACTTAAAAATTAGAAAAAGACAAAAAATAAAGTTATAAAAATTCTACAAAAATTACATAAAATAAATAAAGTGATAACAAAGTTAAAAATATGAAAAGCCCTAATTTTTACTGTACCAATTAAAAGTAATTGAATTAATTAAGATTAAACCTAAAGTAATTAAATTAATTAATAAAAGTTAACTATTCTAACTAACTAGGACTAACAGTAAAAATGGTTTAAGGACTAACAGAGCAAATGGTCACTAACTGTAGGGATAAACAGAATTAACTACTAAATGTGAAAATTACATAAATGGTCCCGAAGGGGGACCCCGACTTACAAAGTAGGTCCAACTGCTTATTAGACAAAACTCAAAAAAGCAAAATTATCAAACAGCTTAAGGTGATCATTTTTCATAAAAACCACAAAGTCTGAAACTCATGAAATAAGACAAAAAAATGAGCTTATCTTAATAGAATGCTAAATAAGCTTAATTGGCTTTTTCAACTTTTCTTTTTGGCTTAAAGGCATAAAATAAGCTACAAGTTAATGAAGGGTGTGAAAATAGGCATAAGTTACTAAAATAAGCTATTAATTAAAAGATTAAGACCTAAAATAAGCTGCTTTAAGAAATAAGCTAAACTGAATAGTGAATAAAAACAGAAAAATTTCCACTTTTAAGCTGCAATTTAACTACCCTAATAAGCTACTTAAGGGGAATGAGCTGGGGATCCTAAAAACCTACCCTATAAGCTACAATTATAAGCAAAAAAATGCTATTATCTAATGTAGAATAAGCTAGAAATTGGGGCTTAAAAATCTGACTTAGCACCAGGGGAAAAACAAACACAGCCTTAAGGGCTTTTTGAGCTTATCTTAATAAGCTCAAATGAGCTTTAAATGATATAAAGAATGAAAACAGATTAAAAGGCCATAGGGAAGAACTTATTTCCAAAAGATGAGCTTTTAAAACTTATAAAAACATGCTGATAATTGGGGATGAAATTGAGACTTTTTCACAAAAATACTTTGACAGATTTTGGTTTTTTTTTATTTCAAAACAAATGGACAGAACAAAAGATGGTTTAAAACTGATAAACACTCAAAACAAGCTAATGTAAATGACCAATAGCTCAACCCCTTTCCTTCTTAAAATTTTGACAGAATCTTCAAAATAAATAAAAACTCAATTCTGACTTTCAAGTTCAAATTTTTATGCATAAAAGATCTAAAATAACCCTAGACACTCAGCCAAAGTTGGCTGAGTGTTTGTAACCCATTCACAAACACCAAATTACCCATTTTGTGTTACTGCCAAACACCCCCTTATTTTTAAAAACACTTTAAATAAACTGTTTTACTTAAACTTAAACTGAAGTAACTGATTATATGGTTAAGTTACTGACCTAAGAGCAGATTAGAACAAAGTTAACATGTTTTAAAACATTTAATTCGATTCTTTAATTTCAACAGTAAAGCAAGCAAATTTTGGATAACTTTTAAATCTCATTCATTAATCTTAAAAGAAATACAATTGAATTTAAAAATACATGCTGAAAATGTATATTACAATTAAAGAAGGTTAAAAAAAAAGACTAGCAAAAGGTTCTTTCTTCGGGTGTGTTTTCTTGTTTATATAGAAGTCCAAGGTCCTCTTTTCTTGAACCTTTGTGTTTCTTGTGTGAGTGTGAAGCTCAGCATCAAATTCCAGCCATTGATGAAGTTTTGTGCTTCTTTAAACATAATCTCGGCCATAGATTTTTCTTGGGTTATGGGGGATTGCCAGCGTGGCATCGAAATAGGTTAGTGGGAGGTGGGAATGAAAGAAACTGGGTAAACGATGGGTTGGGTAAAAGAATGGGGTGTCTCTCGTGATGGTGGGGGGTTTGAGAAGGTTGGCGGGAAAACGGGTTGAGAGGGGGAAGGGGTGTTAACAGGTTTTTTAAAAGTTTCAAAAGCACAAGAAGAACCCCTGAACTTTCAGCTCTTTGCCATTTCTTTTGTTTCTTTTCTTTTAGTTATAAAAGGGTTTGGAAAGTTGGCATATTGGGCCCTTGTGTTTTGTTAAAACAAAGATAAAAAAGGTTTCAACTAATGGCAGTTTCAGCCCTTGTGTTTTATAAAGAGATAAAAGGTTTTGTAAAATTACAAATTCAGTCCCTCTCATGTTTAAAACACTTTTCTTTTATAAAACAATTTTCAGAATTGACAATTTAAGTCCCTAAGGTTTTATAAAAATTGTTTTTGGGCCAGGGTCTGGGCTTGGGTTATGTATTGGGCCTAACTGGGTGTGTTTGGGCCCAATAAGGTTTGTGCTTCTGTTATTGGGCTTTTTAAGGCCCAATAAGGTTTGGGTGGGTTTTGTGTGTACAATGGCTGAGATTGGCTTGTTCAAGGGCTAGGATCGGGCCTTCAAAGTCTTCATAGTCTCTGTCAATTGCACACAAATGGGCTGTTGTCATTGATTGAGGGCCCATTTGGTCTTCACAGTCTTCGTTAATATACTATTGGGCTTTCCCGGCCCATCAGATGGGTTGAGATTGCAACCAACAGTATTTTTCAATTACGGCTTTGGTTTTGACTGTTGATTTGTTGAGTTGACTTTTGACTTTGACTTTTCTGGTCTTTGGCTCTGCTTTGGCTTTGTCCTTCACAGCTTTTCCATTCCGAGTCCGGTTTTGTCGTTTTGGCTTTGTTTTTCGTCCTTTTCTTGGTTATCCGTTCCTGCACAATACATTTAGCAAAACAAGCGTATCTTTGGCATTTTAAGTCCGTTTTTGGTTATTTCAGCTCGTTTTTAAAGGTAAAAGGTATGTGTATTTAAGCACATACCAATGCTTATTGCTTATCTAGTGCTTATTTACTGTTTAGAACTGCTTATTTATGCTTATATATGTTGCTTATTGCCTGTTTATGCTTGCTTATAGTTTAAATCTTCTTTGTTCATGTTTTTTTTATGTAAAACTGTCTATTTTAGCTTTAAAATGCTTATTCTTGTTTGCTTATTTTAAGTGTTTATCTTTGTGATTTAATTGCTTATTTTTGCTTATTTAACCTTATTCTTAATCTGTTTTTAGTTTTTATAACTTTTCTAAGTTTGATTTAGTGTAAAAATAAATCTTGAGAATTTAAAGGGGTGTTTGGGTCAAGCAGCATTAACTTAGGTTAATACTGTTTGGGCTCACTTTAGTTTAAAATCCAACTTTGTTAAGCTTATTTAAGTGCTTTTACTCAGTTTTCAAAAGTTTTTAGGGGTCAAAACTGATTTTCAAAGTTTTTTGTATCAATGTCTTGAATCTGTGGGTTTAAAGCTTTTAAAATCAGCTTATATTGTAACACCCCCAAATTGGGTTATAGCGGAATAAGGGTCCGGGGCGTGTTACTTCTCAGATCAATAACACAAGATAATATAAGAACGACCAAAAAGTCGTTTAAAACTGATACATTGGATTTAATAAAGTATGTGTTACAAAAGCCCAAAGCTTTACTTGTTAAAACAGATTTAGATGAGCAAAATAATCCAAGGTAATATATCTAATGTATTTACTATGTGATTCAACCACGCGGGAAAAATTCGTTTCCACGTTATAGACGATTTTTCTGCAAAAAGTTCATGATATTGGCTAAGTCATCGAGATAGAAGATTTTCAAAATCAAAAACAAGGAAGAAACATCCTCTCTGTAATGCCAATGATGTCTGCGTCACCTTCCGGACTGTTGTGTAAGTACAAACCATACAAACTGCTCTGCCTAACATCTGTAGTACATCCAGTTGCTTTAATTCTACCCGCCAGTTTGCGAGGCGGACCGGAAACCTGGGAATTTATTTGGTTCTTCTTCAGGCAAACCGTCGTCATTTCTGCCACAGATGATTACATCTAGCTTCTCGACACATCCTTAAGATAAACGCGACAAAAAAGTTAATGCATCTTCTGCTACATAACCCTCAGCAATAGAACCTTCAGGTTTTGTTTGTTTTACTTTATTTTTCGGAACATAATTCTTAGCTTCTTCATGTATTTTCAAGTGGACAACATCCCACCTTGTAGCGATTAGGGCCACATAGAATAGCCTCATCGGGTAATGTATAGCCACTGTGAATCCTTATGACAAAAAAGCAGGGGAGGGAAAAAATTTGCTCTAACTCACTCAAGATACTGATCGTTTGGTTTTTTAGCTTCTGAAATGTCCGCTGACCTCAAAGTTGAGCACAAATGCTGTCCTGCAAAGAATAAGCAATACGCGAGATATAAGGAGCTCGCTATGCTTTGGGCAAGGTATTGTGTACTCCATAAGGTAAGTAACCGATGCATCATTAAATATGACAGTCATGAGTTTCATGCCCGTTATATTGTTATCAATCAGCCGGGTCACTTTTTGCTTCTTGAGTTGGATCCAAACCCATCTGGTCGGTCTATACTCCTTTTGATGAATTTACAAAAACGTTTTTGCTTCTGTGGATGAAAGAGTATTTTGTGGGATGAGGTTTCTCAACTTCCCGTGGGTTTTTTAAAACTAACCACAAAACTCCTTGCTCGGAACTTTCAAAGTTTCCAAGTCTTGCCTTGCTTTTCAAGTTCAGTTTGTCTTTGGTTTGTCGTACTGAAACAAGGTATTCAGTAAAGCCTAATGCGCGTTTTTTGATGGGCAACACATCGAGATTGTGTTTTAGTTTTAGAAAGGGCCAATACTCAAGATCCAAAAGATTAGAACGCTTACTCCAATTCAATTCAAATTCTCGATTAGGTTTAGGGTTTCTTTTTAGCAATATCTGAGATGTTTCCTCCGGGCACGACGTTTTAAGACTTTACTAATTTGTTACTGGGATCTCCAATTCTGGATAAACTTTTCTAGGTTTTATGGTGTCGGTTCTTTTGAACTCCATAGTATTCTCTTAAATTTTTTCTTTGTGGATGTTGTTCGTCCTTAAAAATCTTCTTATGACAACTATAAGCGATTTTGTTCTTTGCAGCCATCGATGGAGAGATCCACTTGTTACACGTGGGCATGCCCATAGTAGCCTTGCCCAACTTCCTCACTCCAGACAAACTATTCGAGCTGAAGGTTGAAATTCCAATGATGTCCATAAAGTGCGTCGCTTTCATTTGGAATATGAGTACCCGTAGCAGCGTCTTTCCGTTAAAACTCTTTCCTTAATTCTTGAAGTTTTTAATCCAAAGGCTTTAAGGTTTAATCCTCATATGTCCTTTTAACAATAGGGGGGGGGTGTTTTGGGGCGGGAAATTACATCGTCAAACATTAAGGAAGTTTCTTTCATACCCCAACATCATGGTGGTGTGTTGTATGTTGTCTCTTTTGGACAGGCCACATGCTGTAAGTTGACTAATCACTAGCCATAAGGTATTCAATAACCGTCAACAAAATAGGCACGACCAACCCTTAATCTGAACGGTTTCTAGCGTCACAGAGAACTCAGGTTTCTTCATGTCAAAATATTTCATGCTTCTACCGGTCACCACGGGTGATTTCATCTTACCTTTTTTCCTTAGATCTGGCCAGTTAGTAGCATGCCAAGTCGTCTACTTATTGCTATGTATTTTGGTGTTGTGACCACTTACGATGGTAGTCTAGGTTGTTAACGGAAAGTAACGTCTACGTCTTTTTTGGCAACTAACTTCCGGCCTTTGTCTTCTTTTGTATACTACCCCTCATTTGTAGGACTGGACCAATTAGGCATTTTAGGTCTTTCCTCTGATCCCCAAAATAATAAAAAAATCAGTTCTACAAGCATGGATCGATTCGGTTATCCCAACCGATCTTTTTTGATGTCTTCTTGATTTCATAGTACGACGGATGGGAAATTCGTTATCCTTTGCTAGCGAGGACTGCCTTTTGGAGAAGAGCTGAATTTTGTTAAACCCGACATCGTTATTTTATGTACAGCCTTGATGTGCGAAATCTCTGTTGTAAATTCCATGTACTTTCATATCACAACCAGGGGGGTACAACTTTTGGGTATGACCTAGAAAGTACCTTCTTCAAAACTGTTATTAGGACCCGTTTTTTTGAATGAGTTGAGGGACCAGTAGTTTGAGCTGGGTGAGGTTGCGGACATTTTTGCAGAAATATCTTCGGAAAACGTATCCATGTATCGTGTTATGGTGAATGCTAATGGGTTAGTGGTACTTGAGGAAGTAGGTAGCAGATGAATCGGTCTCACGTGATATTTCCAAGTGGTATAATGTTGGTAAACCCGTTACGAGTTATGTGTACCGTAAGAATTTTAAGGGTAACACGATTATCATCACGGTTTAAAAATCGACTACGATGGGCAATGTGAATCTTTTTGTGTGATGGGGTGCAACAATGGCTACAATGATTGCTGAATGAAAAAGACATCTAAGAAAAATTCTTGGTATTACTCGATTGGGATATATGGGTCAAACTCTTATCAATTTCATTAACTGCGTCGGCAATAAAATATTCAAATATTATGATTTTTATTTTTTTCTACCAAAAGGTCTTAAACAAATATGAACTGTTCTGTTTACTAAGTGCAAACTATGGAAGGCATCCTTACCCACTCTTTGAATGTTTGTCTCATATTATGAATGCGCTATAACCGATTTTCTATTTGAGAAAATATCGGCAGCATTATCCCATCAACTCCCCAAATTTGTGTTTAAAGCCATAATTCTTAGGATGTAAAGAGAAACACTGTCGAATATTCAAATAGTAAACCAATTATGCGCTATTATATTAAATGAGACAAAAACATTCAAAAAGCAGTCCCAAAACAGGGACTCTATTCCGAAACTTAATATCCTAATAAATTAATTTCGGAGGGGTTTTCGATAGGTTTGATTAACTTTCGGTTACGGGGGATTTTCGAAATTATCACTAAAACTAGAACAATTCCTTAAACACATATCAATCACTTTTCAAATTAATAATAAGGTGGTGTTTGTTTCGGCTTATACGCGTTGGGCTTATGACTAATATGATTCGGCTTATAATATCATATGCCACACAATTTTTCGAAATCAAAAAAGCCAGAAATTGGGGCTTATGAAAAATATAAGCCGAAATCAAGTTGCTCATAAGCTCACATTTAAGCCGAAACAAACACCCCTTAAGCATATATGCCAAAACAAACATCATATTTAAGCGAAACAACACGTGTTTCGTTCACATTTAAAGCCGAAAGAACAAACCTCATATAAGCGAAATAAACAGGCTGATTTAGCCAAAAACAAACCTGTTTGCCGCTGTTGGGACTTTGGTTGCGCGCCGCTGTTGATTTGTTGCTGCTGCCGCGGTAGTTGCTGTGCGTGGGGGTTGCTGCATGCCGTCGGTTGGTGGTGAGTGGTCTACACATACCATAACAAATAATAAAACAATTTACCTACTATATAATCAAAAAATTAAACAAATTAACAAAATAAAACAAACAAACCTCTATAATTCAATTTAAGGTTTAAAAACCAACAACCCAGGGTTTTTAAGAATTTTAATTAGCGATGAATTTTATAGAAAAGAATTAAACAAATAGAAGAGAGGATGTGGTGGTGGGCCCTGCGGTGGGTGTACGTATGTGGCTCGTGTGCTGAGTGTAGGTGGCGGATGGGTGGACGTGGTGGTGGATTTTGGTCGATGTGGTGGTGTGTTGGTGGATGAGGGAAATAAATTTTTTTTTCTAAGTATTTTGGTGTGAGTGAACCGGTGAGATCTATATTTTGGTGTTAGGGTCGACATTTTTGGGCGACAAATGAGACCCTATAGTCATTCTAAGTGTATATGGGTCGACTTTCTTTAAGTCGTAGGGTGTCTGACATTGTCGACCCTATTGTTTTTATTCTAGGGGGGGTATTTGACTTTTTTGGTGATAATTTTGGAGGCAAACTTTGGCGTCGACATTTGTGTTATCTTTTAGGGTCGACAATGTCGACTAAACTCTTAATAAGTAAAATCCTCATTATATTACAAATAATCATTACTTTAATATGAAATTAATTAAAATACTTTACAAAATATTTCATTAAAAATAAATAATAAAATACATATCACAAAATCATTTGAAAATATTCTTTTATATTATTCATAATTTAACCTTTATATATTAAAAAGACTAATAAATTAAAAAATCATTCAAAATTAGTATCGGTGAAACATATTAGAGGGTTCAAATGTAATGAGTTAGGGTTCTATTATTAAGTGGTTCATTGTAGGAGTTAGGGTTCTATATATAGGTTCAATGTATGAGTTAGGGTTCTATATTAGAGGTTCAATGTATGAGTTAGGGTTTCATTATTAGAGGTTCAATGTATGAGTTAGGGTTCTATATTAGAGGTTCAATGTATGAGTTAGGGTTTCATGTTAGAGGTTCAATGTATGAGTTAGGGTTTCATGTTAGAGGTTCATAAATTGAGTTAGGGTTCTATTATTAGAGGTTCAATGTATGCGTTAGGGTATCATTTACGAGGTTCATGTATGAGGTTAGGGTTTCATCTTAGAGGTTCAATGTATGGAGTTAGGGTTCTATATTAGAGGTTTAATGTATGATTAGGGTTTCATATTAGAGGTTCCAATGTATGAGTTAGGGTTCTATATTAGTGGTTCAATGTATGCGTTAGGGTTTCCAATATTAGAGGTTCAATGTATGAGTTAGGGTTCAATATTAGAGGTTCAATGTATGAGTTAGGGTTCTATATTAGATGTTCAATTGTATGAGTTAGGGTTCTTTATTAGCGGTTAATGTATGATGTTAGGGTTTCATATTAGAGTTCGCAAAGTATGAGTTAGGGTTCTATTATTAGAGGTATCAAATGTATGAGTTAAGGGTTCTATATTAGAGGTTAATTGTATTGAGTTAGGCGTTCTATATTAGGAGGTTCTATGTTTGAGTTAGGGTTCTATATTAGAGGTTCAATGTATGAGTAGAGGGTTCTATATTAGGAGGTTTCTAATTTATTGAGTTAGTTGTTTTAATATTTGAGGTTCAATGTATGATGTATAGGGGTTCTATATTAGAGGTTCAATGTATGAGTTAGGTTTCATATTAGAGGTTCATGTATGAGTTAGGGTTTCATATTAGAGGTTCAATGTGATGAGTTAGGGGGGATTCTTATATTAGAGTTCAATGTATGGTTAGGGTTCCATATTATTGGGGTTCATTGTATGATGTTACTGGTTCTATATTAGAGGTTATCAATGTCTTGAGTTAGGTTTCATCATTAGAGGTTCAATGTAATGAGTTGAGAGTTCATGTTAGAGTTCAATGTTTGAGTTGGGTTTCATGTTAGTAGAGTTCAATGTCATGAGGTTAGGGTTTATATTAGACGGTTCAATGATGAGTTAGGGTTCTATATTAGGGTTCAATGTATGAGTTAGGGTTTTATATTAGCGGTTCAATGTATGAGTTAGGGTTTCTTATTGAGTTTCAATGTATGAGTTAGGGTTTCATATTAGAGGTTCATTTGTATGAGTTATGGTTTCTTTATTAGAGGTTCAAAGTCATGAGTTAGGGTTCTATGTTTAGGAGGTTCAATGTTATGAGTTAGGTTTCATATTAGCGGATTCAATGATATGAAGTTAGGGTTCTATATTAGAGGTTCAATGTATGAGTTAGGGTTTCATGTTAGAGGTTCAATGTATGAGTTAGGGTTCAACGTATCACCCGCCAAAAACTCCCGCCAAAAATTCCCGCCAAAAACTCCCTCCAAATACTCCCGCCAAGCATTCTTCTTTACCATATAAAAAAGTTAGTCATCTTAGCCTCCCAAGCACACACACCTCTTATCTCACAACACACCACATTCACACACCACCTCGATCAACTCGTCAACAGTATGGAGCGATCTATCAAATCTTTTTGTGCAAGTGTAAAAACGGAAATGTGGTGTTACGAACATCATGCAGAGATCACAGCTATGGTCAACGATACTACGCATGTCCTAATTCAAAGGTGAACTATCAAAGCATAACTATTTATGTAATATAAAATAGTTAGCTTGTCAAAATGACTTTTCTTATGATTTCCTTACTACGTAACAGCCAGGAACTACAGAGAGAGGATTGTCGGCCTACTTTTTGTGGATGAATGCTTCTCCTGGAGTCAACACCTCAAAGTCATATCGCCGGGAACTTCTGCATCCATTTATTCTCCTGAACATCTTCACGACCAAGTCATTCTCCGCGATTTGCACAGGAATCTCGGTAATGGCAGGTGCTCAAAATTGTAAGTTCTATTGGCTGAAAGGATAAGACACTAGAGGCAAGGCTAAGTGTACTAGAGGGGACAACAGGAGTTCGGAAAGGGCATCCCGCAGAAGACACACCCTTGAGTCAGTCTGGAATACTCACGAGGATCAACCAAGGAAGAGGAAACCTTAATATGGAGTAGTTTTTTCATTACGATAAATCATTTTAGCATTGGAATGTTGAAAACATTAATATGATTGAATGTTTGAGATGGGTAAAAATTAGTATGCTTTAATGTATGAGTGTTTATCGTTGTTTAATGTAATTTGATATTATAATAATCAACGTTAATCCGATTAGGGAAACATTCGTGTATTTTGATTCAAGGGATGAGAAACCTTAATATGGAGTAGTTTTTCATTAAGATAAATCATTTTAGCATTTGGAATGTAGGAAAACTTAATATGCTTTAATGTTTGAGATGGGAAAACTTAGTATGCTTTAATGTTTGAGTGTTTATCGATTTCTAATGTAATTTGATATTATAATAATAAACGTTAATCGATTAGGAATCATTCCGTGTATTTTAATTATATATAATTTTTAAATGCATTTTATATATGTTTAAACATTGTTTAAACATTTTTATATTTTGGGTCGACATTGTCGACCCAAACTTGTTTTATTTATAATATTTTCTTTTTTCGATATGGCGGGATCATGAAAAATTTTGGCGCAAATTTAGGGTCGACAATATCTTAAGGTTTTGGGTCGACATTGTCGACCCTAAACTTTAATAAAGTTACTTGATATTAAAATTATTTTATATATAATTTTAAATTCATTTTTTATATTAGAAAAGGGATAAAATAATTTTTTAAAACTTAGGGTCGACATTATCGACCCTAAATGTCGACCCAAAACTAATTTGTTGACTAGCCACATTTGGTTGAAAAAAGTGGGTCCCCTGCCAATATTAGGGTCGACATTGTCGACCCTAATTTTTGGCCGACCCCAAACCCACATTTTGTTGTAGTGAAATCCGTGTAGCCAACTTTTCAATTTGGTCAGTTCCGTGTACTCAGTGACCTGAAAACCTGATGATGTCTACGTGGAACAGGTCACTAGACACATCATATCTATATCTATATTTTTTTCTTCCTATTTTACTTGTTTATTCTTCTTTTTCCAATAAAAAAAATAGTCATGTTCTTCCCCAGCCTTAACTTTAACCCTCTGACCCAAACAAGAAGCTGAAAAAGAAGTTCGCGTGCTATCTATCCACCACAATTGGCCCTGTGGCTAGCACCGTCTATTTGTCAACACTCAACAGCTCGTGTCGTCTTTTGCAGTGATCAGCCATTGTGTTTCACTGCACCTTCGGGTCAAGAAACATGGAGCTACTACAAGGTTGTGATGGCATTAGGGAATATTGGGACAGTTAATCCTACGACAATGAGTGAGAATCCATCTGAAAGGTATATTCAGATAGTAGTAGTTGATGGTCATGATTTCTGGTTCATGAGATTTGTGAATTACGATAAAGCTTCGAGGCATTACTATCACCTTCTTACTTTTGCTGGGGAGGCAATCAATGGTTAAACTACGTTTTAAAAAATAATGTTAGTTTAGTTTGATTATGTTGTAATTAAAATGATCCATCATCTTAATTATACCCGTATATACAATTGAAAGTGCTACTGTGACTTTTATTTGTTGAGGCTACAGAGAAGCGCAAACCAAGAGAAGACACTGATTGATTTTAGCGATCTTAATATATGCGAATATTATTTATTCTGACTCTATGGTCATGTGATGGTTGATTAGAATACTAATTAGATGCAGGCTAGTGGCCATTGGTGGAAGGAGAAGAAGAAAACATTAAAAGGTTATATACATTATTCCAATATTGGGATTTTCTATTTATTTGAGAAGGGTATATGAGTGAAAATGTAATACAATTATTTAACTGAAAATTTAGACCTATACGAAAACTATTTAATTAAGATCAAATTGTTGATTCGGATATATAAGTGTATTTATAAGTTTTAAAAGGATATTCGAGTAATTAGAATTGTGTCAAGGATAGTGGTGAAGAGAGGTGAACAGTGGTGGTCACTGTTATGATGGAGGCAGGATGTGAAGGGTGATGGTGGTGGGTGGAAATGGGTTTTGTTTAGATATGAGTTTTAAAAAGTGATGTGGATATATTTAGTGACATGGCATACATAAAATAATGTAAAATGTAAAAATTAACCTTTAACCTGCTAAGGAGGTCACCCGATACATGGAACAGACCGAATTCAAGAGTTGGCTACACGGATTTGCAAAAAAAGTAGTAAGCTACACACAACTACAAAAAGTGACAAGTTAGATACATTTTCAATCAATTATCCCTTATATGTTCGACTGGTTTCTTATTTTGATACATTTTAAAGAAGAGCAGCCCAGATATTTTCATTTAAGCATCTGAAGGATTGTTAATCCACTATAATATGAAAAATATAAATCTATATCTAAACTATATTATAAAGTATTTAGAACATTTTATTATTAGAAAATCTTAAAAATTCAGATTTTTAAACTTACTTATTATGAAAATATAAGGATGTGAAATTTTAACCATTCATCTCATTTTAGGAAACTACATCTTAGAGTGACATGCACGTGTCACTTCTTAATTAAAAAACTACATTTATTTTTAAATTGAAATATCTTATCATATATATATTTTTTATGATCTAATTTCATCATATTTTTTAATGTTTCAAAACTCCTGTTTTACGCTGGTAACATGCTAGTAGTATAATAATGAAACCAAATATTCAGTACCTAAATCACATGATATGCAGAATCAATCATTTATTAATTAGTTATTATAATATTTTTCTTTAATACTAGAGATTCTATATAAGTCACATGATGCTACAGATTCTAATAAGCACACCAGCATTTGATTAAGAAAGTTTGACTACGTAAGATGGCATCCTTGAAATTTATTGCTCTTCTTCTTGTATTAACAGTTGCTTTTTCTATTTCAACTCATGTTAGTGCAGCTAAACTAACACGTGGTGCATTTTAGTTATTCATATTTTATAAAATCATTGTTTGATTGTAGACAGTTATCATTGTTTATACGAAAATTCAAATTATGTGTCGACCTATGTTGCGAAGAAGGAGATTGTGATGCGGAATGCCAGAAGAAAGGTAGCCCTATGTTAGATGATAGAAAACCGCTGTGGCGCCGAGGTATTATGTTTTATTTATCCACAATTTATAATAGTAGAAACGTAGAAATCCTAAACCCATAAATGGGTTGGACCTATTTATCTTCTAATCATCTCTGCAATCTGAGTGGCGAAATCGCGAAAGTTCGGATTTAATTAAAAAACTAAAAACATTAAAACAATAATAAATTGTTGATGAAGACATCCGACAACAAGCGGAGACTGATCTCTAAACAGCAACAAGGATAAACATGCAACGAAATCAAATGCATTAAACCAAACATAATTTGTTGTTGAAGAAATCCGCCAACATGCGAAGACAAATATTTAAACTTGAAAGTCACTAACTGATAAATCAGTGTATCATACCGGATAAACCAATGTATCCTCTCTCTTTTTTCGTTAATTACACATCAACATTAACAGATCACACACCACGATCACTATTATTCATGATTTTTAGAATAGTGATGGAAGAACAGTAAGGTACAAACAAAAAAGAAAAATACCAAGAGTATCCTTGGGTATGCAAGTTCCCCACTAACCTAGAGGCTGTGGGTTCAAAACTCGCCGGAGGCATGTGTGAAATATATTGTGAGATATCAAAAAAAAAAAAGATATATCCTACACAAGAAAATGGTTCACCTTCTTGTTCAATATTTCATCACTTATTCCCACAGATGAATTTTAAGTGTTACCTCAGGTTATATTCATTTTTATCTTGTGACCCTTACGGTTCTTAACAAGAAACCAAACAACATAACCATCCCAATCACGTATTATGGTAATACCATACGTAAACATTGAGTAATTTGAAGGCTTAAAGACACACAAGAATATGACTTTTTTAATTTCTTAGTCCCACGCATGACCGAAATGAAGGATGTGAATGTTTGTGGCAATTTTATGATATATTCTTTGGCTTACTCTACTGTAATCTTACAGTGTCTTCTTCTTTGAAAGCACGATCAACTATATAAGTTTGTTTTCCGTTGAGTTCACGAGTCATGCTGTTCCCACAAGGTTTTAGATGTTGACGTCCTGAAACCGTTGAGTTCATTCTCAGGCAGCGAGCTTTTGTTAAAGTCATAAAAGCTGAACACATAGCTTAGATTAAATATTAGACGATATCGGAGAAGTTGGTTTCTGATACGTGCATGAAGTTCATTACCAAGTCTTCCATATGCATGGGAAGTTATAGAAGTGAACGTATCAGTTTCATATTTTCGATGAAAGCGCAATTTTAGCTAATTATGAAAACTACCATTAACTTAGAAGGTTAATTAAACAGGCCGGAATACCCAATCAATAACGAATTACAGTGAAATATTCACCTATTAAAGTAAAGCAAACTCGATAATCGTTAGTTCTTATATATGCAAGACACACATTAATATCGGAATTCGAGCATATATAACACCGTAATATCGACTATACAGTTATTAATAAATTAATCAGTTAGATAAACCAGCTGAGAACGTTACTCCAGTCGCTGGTAGCCAAGATAGCCCGTCAATAAAACGACGTACGGTGAAAGAATCAGCTGTTGAAGCATCCATAGCCATGTGGTAGCCAGGCCATCGAACCCGCCCAGACAATGATGCACCAGGACCATAGTTTCTGTATTCTCCATACCATAATGTGCTCAATGCAAAGTTCCCATACCATTCTAACCACCCTCTTGGTTGAACCATTGAGCTCATGTACGTGTTCATGAACACAGTCCTGGAATATTCTTTCCATGGTCTCCCTAGATAAGTTGGTTTTGTGGCGTAAACAAAGCTATCCTGGATCGAAAATCCTGTATTTTGATTAGGGTCTTTTCGGCCTTGTGCTGTGATGGTGACCTTTTGTAGAGGTAGAGGCTCCCTGGTGTAAATTTTGCAGTTCTGGAGGACTGCTGCCCCATTTCCAAAGATGAAGTCGATAGTTCCATAAATACTGCATTCACGGTAGAATTGGCGGAGAGAATGTGCATAGAGTGTGTCTTGGTAGCCTTCCATGCTGCAACGATAGAAAGCAGATTGATCCGAATCTACACGCAATGCAACACCTTGGTGGCTTTGAGGGCCGGCTGTGTTGCGAAATGTGATGTCTCTTGCAATAAAACCCCTTCCAGAGACGGCTTTAAAGCATAACAAATGAAGAACCAGGTCATGTAGTGAAGATTAGTGAAATATATGCTTTTACTTTATGTGAATTAATATGTGATATATTGCTTAATTATATGAATAACAAATTAGAAACTTGAGAAATTCGTTAAAACACTTATGTCAAGATGTGGAGAAATTGCGGGAATAAAATTGCGTAACTTCCTTGTTTAACGGCGAACATTATTAAAAATTCTCAGAAAAGTTGTTTAACATAAATCTGTTTTCGTAGATTTGTTTACGGACTGCATGAAACGTGAACAAATTATACTCTTTGTTAAGTTGTTGTAGCTTTTATGCACTTTGTAGGTTGATCTCATGTAGAACGTTAATTATAAGATACAAGTTAACCAATTATATGCAAGATGTATGCTAAAAATGCAATTATCATAACAAATTCGTAGATACAGTTAACTTGTTTTGCTGAGAAAGACGTGATTCATAATTTCTTACCAACAGTGGCTGTTCGAAACGTAGTCCATCCTTGCATAAAATTACGATCTCCCGTCACAACAGTGGCTCCAATGCCGTCCCCTATCAGCATAATGTTGGTCTTTTTCTTCTTCATATCTACATTCTCCTTATAAACTCCCTTTTTTGCATATATAACATATCTCCTCGTACTATAGCTGGGAGCATCATTGATCGCTTCAGAAATTGAACGATAATGCCCTGACCCATCCAAAGCCACCACCACATCCACATGCATCCCATTAGGGCTCGCAAGCATAAGTTTCTTATCCCCTTCCGTCATCCATTTTGGAAAAAATGTATTAGTTTTATCACCATAATGGCTAGGTGGTTTAAAGGGTAGGGTATGTAGTTGTGTGTACAACGTCAATACGTTTGTAATTAGTTGTGTAACTTGTGTTAGACTTCCTCTTATGAAGCTTTCGAGGTGTCTATCAGTGCCTTCAAATCCTTCGAGGCAAGTATCTTGGTTGCTTAGTGCAGCACTTAGCCATGCTTTTAGGTTTCCTTGGTAATGAGGGTTTTGGGACCCTGCTCGAATGTCCTTCATCTCGGCTAAGGACCATGCAAGCTCAGAAACCGAGAAGTCAAGCAGTTCCTTGCAGTCCTCGATAGCGATTTGCTCTCGAGAACTTGAGGACAGAGAGGTGAACCGGGTGAGCGTATGCATGGTTAATTGTGTCTCTTTGAGTGTTGCCTTCAGGGCCGCTTTCAAGATAGAGTCGGGCTTTTTATCACCCGAACTATGGTTGTCAAGGAACGATTTTAGGTTTGATAGACACTCGTTTTGATCTTTAATATTGCTACAAGCTTGAAGAATCAATGGATTCTCCATTGTTTGTTCTTGATGACTTAGGGTTAGAGATGATACGAGTAAGATGAAGGGTGAGAAAATGAGACAAAAAACATAGAAACTAAAGAAAGCCATGGTGACGGATGGATGGGCCGGTATTGTTAACTTTGAAGAGTAACAGACTCATTTATAGTGTGACAAAATTGAAGATAGTTTAATAAGAATGTTTGTAGTTGAAGAAAAGGTTTTCCTTGAAACAGAAACATATTCTTTTGGGCAATAGAAAGTTAAAGTTATGCTAATAGGTAGAGTAACGTGTTAATATTCTTGGGTATGTTTCAAGGCAGAACTTATTGCCTAATTCTTTTTACAAAAGTGTCGATACTTGAGACAATCACTATTGTTTCTACACTACTTAAGTTTAATAAAAAATATACTACCTCATAATATTGTTGGCACGTCGTTCCCAGATTTTCAGAGGCTAAAGTATATAGTTTTTTAGAATGACATTTTTAACTATTTCACAATGTTTACAATTCAAATCTATTATATTTCACGGGTCTTAAAAAAGACTTGAACCTCCAGCCATTTAGCTAGAGAGCTTCTTATGAAATACCATTAAAACACAAGCCTTTAAATAAGTAAAATTTATAGTTAATGAGCCCTTAAAAAATTTAGTCATACATAGAAATCGTCAAAGATTTAAAAAAAGAACTAAATTTTCTTCTAGAAGCGCTAGGAATAACCGGCCCCTATATAAAAAAGAAAGCAACAAAATCTTTCCACTAACTTCGTTTTTACTTATTCTAATTTAAGCTTTTGTCCAAGGAAAAATAAGCCATTGCTTATATTCATATTGTGATTAAGCTACCATAAAGCCTTCATCATCTTGTCCCCTTGGCTCCTTTTTTTCACATGGCTATACACTCTCCCATCACAAGCATATGAATGAGATTTCTTTTCCTACATGTTCCCTTAGTAGCTTATTTTTAATACTATGACTATTCCCACTTTTGAACATATTAAATATGTGAGGGGGTTCTAATTCATTCTTTCACAAAGAAAATATCATTATAAAATACTATCTTTTGTTCTCCCTTTGGTTCCGAATCATAATACAAGAAGCATGATCTATTGGGTGTTGATTTTTCAAGCAAGATTATAAGTTTATTCAAGGAGGGTTTAGGTTAGAATCAAACTAAAGAGGTTCTAGGTTTATCTTTGTGTTCATACACACCTCTTCATACACTCAAGGTTTACCAAAATTTCTCATACTTTCATTTGCTTATGTATGATGTAAATCTTGAATATTAGTTAATCCTACCTTGTTTTTATTTTTTTCAAAGTTACAAGAAAATCAAATACTTATACATAATCGAAAAGATACATACACATCATGATTTTGAGTTAAATATGCTAGAATGTGAAGAAATTTTATTTTGAAATGTTATACATAGACTAGACAATTTATTTAATCAAGTTGGGTTAAATTATTTGTTTATTAAATTAGTATCTATAGTTTTATAAACTTAATTGTTGTTCTTGACTTTTTTTTTACATAATAGAGTCAAAATAGTATGGACTAATTTTAGTGTACTTTATTTTAAATAATAGTTTGTTGTGAAATGGGTAAATTTAGTGGACTTGTAGTATAAAACGTGTAGTAAAAATTGTAAAGAAAAAGTATATAAATACTTATGTAAGACAGTTGGTATTTTCTGTTTGACATGAATTTCTAGGCAAGATCAAACCTTTAAAATATGATTGTACGTTTTAAGACGACTTCGTACATATAAAAAACTCGAAAAACGGGCGTAAAACGAAGAAGATATGAATTTTTGAAGTTTACCGACACTATAATTATTTTGACAGCTTTTCCTAAAACTGTGAAGTCTGGACAGAATTATAAACTGTGTTTTTGAGGGTTTTCAGGTCCGAACCGACTTAATATAAAATTAGAATGTTGTTCGGAATGATGTTTTGCTAAATAATCGCGAGTTTCGAGGTCTAAAAGTGTATTAAAAGTGAGTAAATCTTCATACAAACTAGATAACTTTTATATAAAATTTCCTGCACACTTTTATAAAATGTAGTTGCTGTTGGAAAATAAAATGGTGTTTACGAGTGTTTTCGGGTCCGTTTGGACTATAAAAACCTTACGAAATAATATAGTATTACTTATATAATATTTATACGCGTTTTAAACTTTACAAATATTATTTTATAAATTGATTGAATTATATATAAAGTGTCGGTACAAAAATAATAAAAATATTAAATCAAGCATCATCGACAATAATTATTAATCGGAATAAGGTAATATTTTACAAGTACATATACGTAGACATTAAATGACGAACATAACGAAAACATTGTTTCGACTTATAAACTAAACAAAAACTATTAGGTGGTGATATAACTTTAATTGTTGTAATTATTTCAAGTACATTATACTTATCGGACCTAAAATTAATTAGGTTGCATTTCGGCTATTTGTGACGTCATGTAACCCTTGCCCTATTTGTGTTCTAGATATTCTAATTTAGTCCTTTAACTATTTGACGTTTGTCAGTTTATTCAGAATTTGTACCATGTTAACGGTGGTGAATATATGAGATATGAAGTGTTTTTATGGTTTATTGTGTATAATAATCCTTTTTAGAGGTTATTATTCTGTTATTTATATTCTCGGTGGCTGACCCGTGAATTTTTAAAAATGCCGAAAAACGAGTCCCGACACGTCCGTTAATGTCCAAATGAGTTTTGGGGAAGTATAAGGTGTAAGTATATCATGTAAATACTCTACGTTAATGAAAAAGTATTTTTAAAGTGAATAAAAATGCTAGTTAACTTTGAGAAATATTTTACGATCGATTTTTATGAGTTTTAATTGAACCCGAGGCAAAAACGAAGACACCCGAGCCCTTGGATACATTGACCGAGGGTTCAAGCCTAGGAGGAGACAAGATGGCTTCTTTTTAGGAGCCATGGTCCTTGAATGAGCTCAAGTAATTTGTTTGATTCTATAACACACATTTCATCCTTGTTTTCAAAATAAAACACACACACACACTTTCTTTCCTTTTCTCCTTGTTGCGTCCGAGTTCACCACACACACACACACAATTTTTGAAACTTGATCAAAACATGAGAGTTTGGGTACTTTCGGGTTGATTCTAGTGCACGGGTTAGCATTTAAACAACGTTTGGGTTGCTCGGTTCGCGTCGAAATATATTTTGAAAACCATTTGTGTAAGTCTTTCAAATTTATTTTTAAATTGTCCTTTTGTGTAGTCAATGATGCATAGATGTTAGTTGTACAAGTTGATCGTCGTAAAAATCAAACCTCGAAAATGAAATGCAAAGATAAAAGGGTGCGCTTGGTTCGAAAATACAAGGAAAGGAAAATAAGGTTTTGTTAGTCGTAATATTATGGTTGTGATGGTTGAAAAATATTTGTTGCTAATTAGCTTATTTTGGATAATAGCTTATTTAGCTTATTTATAAGCATTTTTTGACTTATTTTGGGCTTATTATGGTTCGAAAACCACAAGGATGTTAGTGGAAGTATTTTTGGTTATTACCCTAGTATGTCATATTTTTGTGGACTATTATTATAGCTTATGGTGATAACCAAATACGATACGTAGCTTATTAGCTTATTTTGAGCTTAAGTATATAGATTTTGGAGCTTATGGGCTTACGGCCCAATAAGCATCAATAAGCCATGGCTTATTTGATGGCTTATTGTGGTCCGGATTGCTTTGTTACTTATTTTATTGGACTTATATTTACTAATGGGCTTTGGTTTTAGGCTTAGAACGTACATTGGACATATAAGAAACCTTAATGGACCCTTATTGGGCCTTAAAGTTCAATAAGCGTTAACTAGTCATTTTGTGGGTTTTAACGGACTTTTGGAAAAAGGAATATACTTGTGAAATGATATTGAAAGTTGTTTTGGGAAATAGGCTTTGATAAACGTTGCGAAATGTGATTTTTAGATTTTTGTCAAAAAATGGTGAAATTTGCGAAAAGTGGTTGAATTTAAGGTTTGAAAACCTTGGAAAACGTTGTATAAACGTGCGGGTCATGTCGAAACTTCGTAAAAAGTCTATACTTAGAATTTTTACTTAAAACGTAATTTTTTTATTTAATAATAGAATATAATTATTTTATTATTTTAATAATCGACTAAAAGACGAAAAAGTACATTTTTCTGAAACTTCTCAAATATGTTTAACGTAAATAAACATTTCATTGTGTATAGTATAAATGGTATATTTATGGTAATTAAGTGTGCCGAATGGACATATCGAAGTATACTTATAAGTATTTATTATAAGAATTTACTTATATTACTTAACTATTTTACTTTTAAATTTATAAGTATATTGTACTAAGATATGGGTTTGATATGGTATCTTTTGGAGTTAAGTCGTCAACCATCACACCACTAAAACATTTAAGATAACCGTACAACATGCGTCTAACCTCTATGCATCATACCTGAAAAACTGTTTTGGTACTGAATGATAAAATGGGACATTAACTGGACTAGGTCGTGTGCAGACGTCATTGCATTTGCTTGTGTGATAGTGATTTTGCTGTTGGAGACAATTGCTTGCGGTGAGTTCTCGTAGCCCCACTTTTTAAATCTTTTCCGTTGGGAGAAAATGATACTCAAATGTGTTATGATCGATCATTATGTTGCATTCCCGTGTTTCTGCCTATGACGGGGTGTGACAGAATGGTAATCAGATCCAAGGTTATAGAGAACTAGGTGGTTTGGCCTAGACTATAACCTAGGAACCTGCATATAGTTGCGTCATAGGATCTATGTACGCGGTGTTCCGCTTATACATGCTTATGTGGTTATATGGTATATGGTACTAGTTAAGTCATTCATTGAAATGTGTGAGCCTAATACTAAGTACAACGAGGAAAGGATACTAGTATAAATATGGTGGCCAACGTAATTATAAATGTTTCACGACCCATACGTATTTAGTATTATCGTTCATACAAATCGGTGTTGACACCTTAGGACCGTATGATGCGAGGTATAGTATATTAAGTTATCCTATACGTAGTAACCGTTCCACCGACCTAACGTTGCCCATGTTCCCCCTCGTGTAGATAATTCCACCAATGATGATAACCCAAAGTGCTGGCCAACCTACTGCCGCATCACGAGGAGGGGGAACGGGTGGATGAGCTGGTAGAGGTGGTGGTAGAACTGGAGGTCGATCTGGTGATCAGGGTGATGGTAGGAATGATGGTCAAGGTGGCCAAGTAGGTGGTCAGGGTAGTGAGGTGAATGATGGTGTTAGCGGAGTCCCTGACTTCTCCACTGTCATTGCATAGCAGTTGCAGAATTTACTTCCCACTATTGTAGCCCAAGTAGGCGACCAAGGTAGAGGTCAAGGGAATGGGAGGAATCAAAACGGTGATGCCGTTAATGACAACATCTGGGGTAATGTTAGTAGGGGTTGTACCTATAAAGAGTTCTTAGCTTGTAACCCGAAAGAGTATGATGGTAAGGGAGGTGCTATAGTGTATACTCGTTGGATTGAGAAGATGGAGTCAGTTCAGGATATGAGTGGGTGTAGGGATAGTCAGAAGGTGAAGTACACTGTCAGTTCATTTGTTGGTAAGGCTCTCACGTGGTGGAACTCTTAAATCCACACACGAGAAAGAGAAACCGTTGTAGGTATGTCTTGGGAAGACTTTAAGACTTTGACTAGGGAGGAATTTTGCCCGAGTAATGAAATGCAAAAGCTGGAAACCGAGTTGTGGAATCACGCCATGGTCGGGGTTGGCCATGCTGTGTATACTGATAGGTTTCATGAGTTAGCTAGGTTAGTTCCTCACATAGTAACCCCGGAAGGTAAGAGGATTAAAAGGTATGTGTATGGCCTTGATCCACAAATTCGAGGAATGGTGGCAGCAACAGAGCCAAAGACCATCCAAAAGGTTGTGCAGATAGCTGGCACATTGACTGATGAAGCCTTTAGGAATGGGTCAATCAAAAAGAACCTTGAGAAGAGAGGAAATGGGGGAGAACCTATGCAATTGCTAGGAAATGTGAGAGATAAGATCGACATCAAGAGAAACTAGGGACTGGAATACTTTTGCTACAAACACCAATACCATGGCGGGAGCAGGAGAAAGCGGGTACGGTACCCAAGTGTACAACCTGCAACTCTTACCATCTGCATGGGGCGCCTTGTCGCACATGTTTCAACTGTAACCGCCCAGGTCATTTTGCCAAGGATTGTAGAGATGTGCCTATGAATGTGAACCCCATTAATGCTAGAAACCCAGCTGCTAGGGCATGTTACGAGTATGGCAGTACCGATCATATCAAGTCAGCTTGTCCTAGGTTGAATCGAGCACAAGGAACGGGAGGGAACTGTCCAAACCAAGCTTTAGCCAATAATGGGGGTCAGGGTCGTGGGAACCAAGGGAACCAGGCAAGAGGAAGGGCATTCATGTTGGGAGTAGAGGAGGCTCGCCAAGACCCGAACATCGTGACGAGTACGTTTACTCTAAACGATCATTATGCCACTACCCTATTTGACTCTGGTGCCGACTATAGTTTTATTTCCACTACATTTATACCTATGTTAGGCATAGAGCCTAGTTATTTAGGTTTTAGTTATGAGGAGATAGCTAGCGGGCAGCTAGTAGAAATTGACAAGGTCATTAAGGGTTGCAAACTAGAAATAGAAGGTCATGTGTTTGACATTAACTTGATACCCTTTGGAAGCAAGAGTTTTGATGTAATCATAGGAATGGATTGGTTATCTGACCATAAGGCTGAGATAATTTGTCATGACAAAGTAGTAAGGATACCATTACTAGATGTCAAGGTGCTTAGAGTATTAGGAGAAAAACCGAAAGAAAAGATGAGGCAGTTAATGAGTGCTAAGGCTAAAGAGAAGAAACAATAAGAGATCGTGGTAGTGAGAGATTTTATCGAGGTATTTATGGATGACCTATCTGGATTGACGCTTGT